>JANHGD010003769.1:10113-22000 GCA_027560375.1 Imantodes cenchoa | reverse complement strand
TGCCTAGGCAGGGGGTTGGACTAGAAGACCTCCAAGGTCCCTTCCAACTCTGTTGTTATGATTATGATTATAATTATTAAATATACAAGTCAGCATGGTAACAACCATATCTCTGCAGCAATTAAGTTATTTAAAGCTGCAGTTCTGAGTCTGATACTGTATGGTGCTCAATTGAACATCATTCTAGACGGAGACCTTTAGCTTCAAAGACATCCAATCTAAATTTTTCAAAGCTATAATGTGTAAGCTGTAATATTTGAGTCTCAGTGCTGTCATAGAACTAGGTTGTATGTCCTTAGGCTCATTTCAGACTTTGTCACCTTGGTTGAAGCAAATCTGTTGAATTGTGGGAATAACGATAGGAGACAGACTTCAAAAGGGATTTCTTTACTTGGCGAGTAGTCTATTTAGCGGATCAGCTATGGTGGCCTTGTTGCAAAGGAAGAGACTATAGAAGTTGAGGAGCCAATGGAAGGCTTGGAGCTCACTTTGGTTCTTGGGAGCTGGTGATTCCTGAATGGCCCTGAGCTTGCTCTCTGTGGGGTGGATGCCCCTCCCATCTATGTGGTAGCCCAGAAACTCTACCTTGGGTACTCCCAGGAAGCATTTGCTGCGCTTTGCCTTAAGCTCTGCTTCGTGCGGCTTTGACAGAACCATTCTGACTCGGGAGCGGACCTGGTCTGGGTCACAGGCTGAAATTCGGACATCATCAAAATACAGCACAACCCTGGGGATGTTCTGCAATAGACATTCCATTACACTCTGGAACAACCCCGGGGCCACGTTAACCCCAAACTGCAGCCTGTGACATTTGAAAGCTCCCCTGTGAGTTACAATGGTCTGTGCCTCAGCGGTAGCGCTATCTACTGGCAGTGCTGATACACCTGTGCTAGGTCTAATTTAGCAAACAGGCAGCCAGGCCCCAGGGAATATATTAGATGGTGCACAATCAGCACGGAATAGGCACTCTGCTGAACACGTTGTACAGCATACATTTGTAGTCAGCATAGACCCTAATAGAGCCAGCTCCTTTAACAGGGGTAACAATAGGGGTCTCCCATTTAGCATGGGCAACCGGCTCAAGGATTCCCTGCCTGATAAGCTTGTCGAGCTCCTTGTTGATTTTGGGCTTCAATGCTAATGGAACCCACTTGGGCCTTAAAAGGATAGGGGCTACATTGGAGTCCAGACTAAATGAAATAGGGATGCCCGCATACTTGCCCAGGTCTTTGTTAAAAACATCCTGGAACTCCTCGAAGAGTCGTCAAATTCATGGTTGACAATTGAGCCCAGGCCCAAGAGGCTTGGAAGGTTGCAACTGCCCACGGTAAGCCAGAGAGGCCCCTCAAAATGGTTGAACTTCACTAGGAACTGGCCTTGGCTGACAACGGGAATGAGAGTTCCATGGTAGTCATAGAGTTTCATGCAGGTCTCTCAGAGGTGGCTCTTCTGTAGGCTCGGAAGGGCGAGCTTCAGGTTCTGCCAGGTGATGATGGAGACTGCCGAACTAGTGTCGATCTCCATGAGGCAGGGAGAGCTGTCAGTCGAGATGATGACTGTCAGCTTGCTTTTGCTGGGAACACTGGCCCTGGCAACCCATGTCTGGTTTGTGTCAGGCTGTTCTTGAATGGTAGCTTTGCAGCGCGGTTTCCAAGATTCCTGCCGAAAGATTCATGCAGAATGGCGGCCAGGATCAGACTGGGTCTTGCCAGGAGCCGGCACTGGAGGTGAATGTCCTGAACGCTGCAAATCAACTGGTCGAGCAGGATGTCATTGAGGTCTCTGAATTCGCAGTGACCTGCGGCTTTGTGGAAGGCAGTGATGTACTGGTTAATGGTCTCACCCTCCTGCTTCAGTCTCTACCAGAATTGTTGGACTACTTTGGATGGAGCATAGTGGTCTTTAAAGTTTCTTGCAGGACCTGCCACGGCACAGTGTGTACCGAGGTTGGGTCTGACAGCGACTCTGCGGTGTTGAACACCTCAGGTCCATGGTGACTTAAGAAAAGTGCTCTTTTTCTGTTATCAGTCAGGCCCAACAGATCATTTACTTCCAAGAAGCATTCAAACCACCTCATATATGACCCCCATTTCTCTTTAGCCTGGTTGAAAGGCGCCGGTGGATGGAAGGCAGACATCCTCAGTGAGGTGTGCCTGGCTGGTTGCTCATGCCTAAGTAGATCGGCTTTGTTCTCCTACTCCCAAGCACTCGTCGCCACTATTGAGTTGTGGGAATAACAACAGGAGACAGACTTCAAAAGGAACTTCTTTACTTGGCAACTTCTCTGTACAACCAGCAACTTGCAGTCTTACAGCTAGCCCTTTTATAGGGAGCTGTCAGATGTAACAAACAATAGGAATTGATCACTTCTCCCGCTCAAACGCTGGTCCTGGGTGAAACCATGTATGCAGACAGTACATAACAAAATCATTTGGCGAATTTTCTTGTTCCACCCTACCTAGATTCTTTAATTCTTCTTTAATTGATTTAGCATGCTGTGGCTATTCCTCTTCCTCAGAATTCATCTTTGGTGTTGATAAAACAAGTTTCCCTTCTCTGTTACAAGGCAATTTCCTTGTTTCTTGAATTGCTCTGATTTTTTTAAGCAACTGGCATGTTCCATGAGGCAGATTTTCTCCCTGATATGAGTTATTGTGCTAATCCAGAGGTCTTCAAACTTGGCAACTTTAAGACTTGTGGACTTCAACTCCCAGAATTCTCCAGCCAGCAGTTCTGGGACTTGTGGGAGTTGAAGTCCACAAATCTTAAAGTTGCCAAATTTGGGGACCCCTGTGCTAATCCATTAGCTTGACAATGGGCAGATATGCCAGCTCCCTTACAAAAATCAGACTTATGTATGCATGTTCTGAAGGTAGAATCTGTATCACATCTATTTCTAAAATGCCCTTTACATACCCAGTGATGAACAGACCTCATGTTAAGAACGGTCTGAAAATGTAACCGTTCTTGTAATTGTGAGGTTTCTCTTCCTGTTTTATGTGACAAATTCCCAGACGTGTCTGAAAAAGTAGCAGTTTTTTAATGTACATATGCATGCAGCTGTGGTATTTGACATGCTTTTATTATTAGTCTTAGGTCATAAGGAATTTCCCACCTTCATTTATAGTGAGTTCATTAAGACAAAAACTCTTTGAATGATTTCCCAAGGGTCTTGGCACATGGGTGAAACAGCAATTTATGAGATAAGCTCCTAAGGGACTTGTTTTTACCTTTTGAATGGTTATGCCACTTTCCCTTCCCTTCCTTTCTCATGTTCCCCACAATCTCTCAGAGCCTTCTTCCTGGGTGAGGGATTCAACTGAGTCCTGCCATGGAACCTGCCTATCTTCTTTTAGCAGCCAAGCACTGCGCCCCTTCTGTGTCTTGCAGGAGGATAATATCTCCTGAGAGGACACCATTTTCTTTCGGCTACTGGGCCTAATAATTTAACCATCCTGACTCTCCAAGAAAGAATCCTAGACTGACTTACTTACTCTTCATGTACACTATGGTGTTACAATATTGGCTACTTTAAGCAGCCATGTCGGATAGGAAAAAGGGGTATAATCCAGGGGCGGATTCTTCCTATCTGCATACCGGCGCGCTGTGCGTGCATCGCCATGTTTTGCCCATGTGCGCCCCTTGCACAATTTTGCTTCCACACGTGTACAGAAAGCAAAAAATCACTGAAATCTCACGAGGGGACGCTCGCGTGCATGCAATTTCAGCAATTTTTTGCTTCCACACATGCACGGAAGCAAAAAATCGCTGAAATCTCATGCGCACGCATGAGCATCCCCTTGCAAGATTTTGCTTCCGCGCATGTGCAGGAAGCAAAAAAAGGCAAAAATTTAGAAAAAAAGATGGCACCGTGTCACGCGCAAATTGCGCAACCGGAGGGCTGCTACCGGAACGGTAGAGTGCACCACACCGGTAGGAACCCACCACTGGTATAATCATAATAAAAGAATAAATTATGATTCATAAAGAATAATAATAATAAACAACGTCCCATAAGTGTGAAGTGTTTTCAGGTATACTTTGTTCTATTCATGTTATTTCTGGATGCTTATAAAGTAAGTAGGAGAATCAGATATCAGTGCATGTCATATTAAAATTATCATGAGGATAATCTGAATCAGAATTCCAGCTGCTCCATAGAAACAGGAAATCGTGATGCATGCATCTTGCCACATTAAATTACTGGTTTATACCAATGACAGGTAGCTATTAATCTGAGGGATGTAAAATGCCCTTCCAAAGAGCTAAGTGGGACCACTCTTTCCAAACCAGGACTCATGCTACAACAAACTTATCCAACTGTACTGAGAACAACAAAACTCTCTTTGTTCTAAACACAAACACTGGATTTTATTGAGGAAGGCCGTTGTGTAATTCTGGATTACAGCCAGCGGGATTCCAGTCAATATTCTTAGTGGAGAGAAAGAAAAGAATAAACAGTTGACTTTCATGAATTTCTTCATGAAATAGTTTCAAATGTTACGGGGAGTCATTCTCAGTCTGAAATCACAGAATGATGTTATAAATGAGATACTGAGAGAAAAAGAACGGTCAAGAAAAGGAGCAATCTCACAAATGCTGCTGTGGTTTAAAGGGTTTTATGCTGCTGATTTAGTTACATTGTGTGTTAATTTATTTATTTTTTAATTTATTGTGTAAATTGAGGAGGCTCAACCTGAAAAGGCAGCCTCAAACTATTTTAAATGCATTTTTTTAAAAAAAAAATCAAAATATTGCTCTCTTGGATAATGGTTTTAAATGGTTTATTTTTGCATGCTATAATACTAACCTCCTTTATGTAACTAAGGTAAAATTTACTAAGATCCTCTATGTGAGAACATGTTTAATATTTTAATGCACTGTATAAACACTAAGACAACAATTCAGGCTTTCATTGAGCCTAGTGCTCCTGTGCTGAAGAGTTAGTTCTGAGCGCTTGAATGCTTGAATTGACAGACAATTAACTTCTTTACTCAGTGCATAAAGCCAGCACTCGAGATATACCCAACTGGAATTTCCACTTTTGCCATCACCAGCATGGCCAAAGAATGAGGGTTGTCATAAACAAATAAACATAAACCCTAGAAATGTGGAGGTTTTTAAATACAGGTAGTCCTCAACTTACAAAGGTTCGTTTAGTGAAGGTTCAAAGTTACAATGGCACTGAGAAAAGTGATTTATGACCCTTTTTCACTTTTACGACCATGGAAGCATCCCGATGATCACGTGATTTGCATTTGAATGCTTGACAACTGACTCGCATTTATGACCGTTGCAGTGTCATGTGATCGGGGTCATGGGGTCAACTTTGGCACTCTTCTGAAAAGCCAAGTCAATGGGGAAACCAGATTCACTTAACAACAGTGTTACTAATTTAACAACTGCAGTGATTCTCTTAACGACTGTGGCAAGAGAAGTCGTAAAATGGGGCAAAATTCACTTAACAAATTTCTCACATAACAACATAAATTGGGGCTTAATTGTATAAATTGAGGACTCGCCTGTATAAAGCCTACGACTTTTCATTGTTTGTTATATGCAAATATTTCTCTTCACAAAGCTGATCCTGAAACTGCAGAATATTAATTTATCTATTTATTTAGCATATGGCATATGATACGTGGACTATCATTGTAACATTAACATTTCATTTAGAATAGTAAAAAGCTACGGGCACCTAATGAAAAACATGAAATATAAGAATTTTGCAATACACAGATTTTCTCAATTTTACATAAAACAGACTAGTCCTATGAGCTTAAATTGGATTCAGATTACAGTGTTCATCATTGTCAATTACATTATCAAGCACTGATATTTATATTTATTAATTATTTGTATTTATCAACTTAATTTTCACAGTTAGAACCAAATCATCAAATCTAATGGCTATGAATTCAGCTATTGCGCTCAGAAGCACTCCTGTTACATGTAAACTCTATTTACATGAAAGATTAATTTAAACCCTAGTATTTATGAGTAGAAATATAAGAGATATAATGTACCGTAATCCCTAAAGACACTGGATTATGAACAGAACATGATATAATTCTCCCTCAGGCACAAAAGCCAGCTGGGAGACTTTGGGCCAACCCTAGATTGGGGAAGTTGAAAAATATCCCAGCAAAGACAAAACCACTAAAAATATTGCCAAGATAATTGTCATCCCCAGGACTGACTCAAAGAGTCAAGAATATTCAGCATGTAGTAAGTTCGGTTATTGAAAGCATGTTCAAATGAAATTTAGAGCATTAATTAGCACAGATAGGGCTGTTTATAATCCAACGGCCTCTCACAATATTTCTCATATGGAATAGTTCAGATGCTTGTCTTGATATTTGTAAATGCAATAAAAAAAATTGGACCAGAAAAGTTCATGTAATGTACATATATAGTAATCAGATGACCATATTCTAATAGTCCTTGGGGGCAGATAAACAAAACAGAAGTATGAAGCCCCTTTGAACTACGTCAAAGAAAGGGGGTCTTTGGGACAAGGTTCATATGCTGGTCGGTGAATGTGCTCAAATATGCAGTCAAGCCAGGTTTTTGCTGGACAACTGGAAAAACCACAGTCCACTGTTAAACTGAGTTAGCGGGGAATTCCTTTTCAAAATCTCTCAACTAAATAGAATTACCCGGACTATCATTAAGCGTTGTTCTTTATGATTATTATCGAAATTATCTTTTCTTTTATGTACATTGAGAGCATATGCACCAAGACGAATTCCTTGTGTGTCCAATTACACTTGGCCAATAAAATTCTATTCTTTTTATTCTGTTCTATTCTATTCTATTCTAAAGCCCCTGGACTTACAACTTATTAAAACTTGTTGTTTCCTTTTATTCAAATTTTTACAGAAAGCATAAACACTAACATAAACTAATACGAAAATGGAAAGAACAGAAAAAGAAAAATCCAGAAAGTAAGTATAAAAAGAAATAGAAACTACTGATTTTCTTTGCAGCAAATGTAAGTACAGTTATAAAATCATATCTTACTCAATGGTTAAAAAACCCATTTTTTTCTTTTATTCATTTTTTTCTAATCATCAAGTCATAAGTACATTTTTCCCATTCCATGCAAAAAGTCTACAAGAGATTTCCAGTTGGCTCTAAATGTAGATATTGGGTTTTTTTCCTGATCAAATAAATTAATTTAGCCATCTCTGAAAGTTCCATTACCTTCATCAACCATTCCTCTCCATTGTGGCTAATGTTGAACCTCTAATTTTTGAGCATACAATAGTCTTGCTGCAGTTATCTTATACAAAAACTAAGTTCCATGACTTTTTCCCCCAGTTGCTTATCCACCAAAATTGATAAAAATGTCCAGTCATGTTTCCAGCTAGGATTCAAGGTACCTTTATACATTTTACACAATGTCTCTGTAGACAAATGCCAACAGGACATCAGTTCATAAACATTCTCTTTAAGATAATATAAATTCCAGCCTCATATTTTCCCATTGTTCCATTTGTATAAAGGTAAAGGTTTCCCCTGTCCAGTTATGTCTGGCTTTAGGGGGTGGTACCAGTGGCGGGTAGCTACCGGTGCGCCCCACTCTGCCGTCCCAGTAGCAGCCGCAAATTGAGCAACGGCTTCGGTGCCGTAGCAACCGGGCCGTTGAGGTTCGCCATCTTTTTTTGTATTTTTTTGGCTTTTTTTTGCTTCCGCACATGCGCGGAAGCAAAAAAATCACCGAAATTGCACACGAGCTCGCGAGCTTGCGTGCTCGCATGAGATTTCGGCTTCTGCACATGCACAGAAGCCAAAAATCGCACGAGTGGGGCGCATGCGCTCCCCCACAACGTCAGGCTGCCCACACAGCCAGCTCCGGTAGGGGCGAGTGAGTGCAACCCACCCCTGGGTGGTACTCATCTCCATTTCTTAGCTAAAGGAGCCAGCATTATCCGAAGACATTTTCTGTGGTCATGTAGCCAGCATGATATATGTTGAGGCCAGTAGTGGGGTTCTCTTACCTTTGCTACTGGTTCAGGAACAGGAGCACATGGGCACTTTTTGTGCATGCTCAACACTTCTGCGCATGCGCAGAGCATTTTGATGATGTCTGGGCGGGTGGGCAGGGCCTCCTGTTGCCACTACTGGTTCACTGAACTGGTGCGAACCGGTAGCAACCCACCACTGGCTGAGGCACACGGAGTACTGTTACCTTCCTACCAAAATGGTACTATTTATAGACTCGTATTTGCATGCTTTCAAACTGCTAGGTTAGCAGGAGTTGGCGCAAGTGATGCCCCAGCTCCTGCTAACCTATTTTCAGCCTTTTCAATTAAAGCCATTGTAAATAACTTATATAATTATTCAATAATGATACTGGTCTCTAATTTCTTACTGAAGTCAAAACAGGTCCCTCTTTAGATATTAATGTTATATTAGAGTCTTTCCGACTCTCTTTCATCTTTCCCCCCATAGAATAGAATTTATTGTATTTTGTAAAGGTTGTAAAAGTTTGTGTTCACAATACTTAGAATATAAACTCATAGTCCATCTGATCCAGGCACCTTTCCAGATTTACTCTTTTTAATTGCTTCTGAAACTTCCCTTAGGTTTATAGGTCCATTCATCATTTGCCTTGTCCTTCTGTAATGTGGTATACATTTTATTTTCTACGATATTCATATATTTTCTTCAAAAATCTACCAGGGGATGTGTCCGAAGACATGTCTTTCAGGAAAAGTTTCCTGGCCTTTCATTACTGATTATCCCAGACCCAAACTAAGATGGTTCATCTTTTTCTTTTTCTATAGAACAAGAGTAGTAATCAGAATAGAGATCTGTATGTCTGGAGATGGTTTCAATCACTACTGCAATTTGCCAAGCCAAACCATTCTACATGACCATAATTTACACTCATTAAGAAGGTGGTGAATTATTGGGGGGAGGGGGAGACACTAAATTATTAGGGTTAAGCATAAAATGACACTTATTTTATGCACTGGTTTGGGGGGGGGGGTCATAATCTTCTAAATGGCCACAAGAGATAATATGAATATGAATGTGATGGATGCCACCCAAATTATATGGTTAATTTCTTCTAAATCTCTTCTTAAAATGGGGGTGGTTTCAAGAACGGATCAGAGCAGTTTTCTTTTGAGAGGCTTCCCCTGTCTATACCATGCTTACAATGATGTTGAAACTCACACAACCAAGTTTTTCTGTGACGGGGTATCAAAGTCGTGTCGTCACGACGCCATCAAGTGATGTATCACGACTTCTCCCCCTTCACTAAACCGGGCATGGGCATGGCCTGCGTATGACACATCTTGCCCGTGGACCGTGACTTTGACAGCCCTGTTCTATGGGGTTGTGTGAGGTGGCATAGATAACTTACAATGAAATGGAATGGAAGTAGAAAATCTCTGAGAGGCAACCTGCTCCCATTCCATTTTTGAATCAACTGGGCAGCTCCTTAAATCAAGCATGACTTTTCCCATCATGGTGTGGCAGTAACTTTGGGGACAATGGAGTCCCTTTACAGAGCAGTCAACTGGTGTTGGGTGGGCACCCCACACCCTTTACCCCTTGAATCCAAATTGTTACCCCGTTTGGAAGTGCACATATATAAAACCAAAACCATGTGTGATTTTGTATCTTCTGTCCTACAGAAGGTAGTATTTGGGTTATTAGTTGCAAAGAAACATTGACCATTATTTTCCAGTTCCATAGAAAACAGGAATTGTGGAAATTGTCCTATGAACTAATGAATAAAGTTAAGAAAAATTACATAGAGTTACATAACAATTAATAAAATTACATAAGTATTTAATTTTCAGGATTCAGAGGAGACACTTGCCTCATGATATCACTGAAGGAGATTTTTTTCCTCTCATAGGCTAAATGCACTTTTTTCAGCCTGCCAACTCATGGTCTCCAGGCCAACTCACGGAGAAGCAAATATGTATTTTCTCTCTCATAGCCAAATTCCAACTATTTTGCAATGGCTGCCAGGCCACCACTATGCATCTCTGGAGTGCCCTCTCTTGGCCTCAGCACTTGAAAGTGACATTATTGGTAATGGTGGAGATTTCTGTGGACGCAACTTGGAAGTGCTGGTAGTATGCCGTTCTACTATACTGGCAGAACTGCCTCTCTGCTAACCAAGCAATGCAACATTAATAGATTTTTCCAGCTCTTCCAATTAAATCAACGCTACTCTCATTCCACTTCCCTACCACGATGTTTTTAAATTATTGCAGGGATGGCTTTTATCTAAATACCTGAGAGCTTTTTAGATACTGGGGTTTCAGGTACTATAATCACTGAAATGGATTAACAGAATATTTTTTAAAGAATTTTTCATCTGCCATATAATGATCTTCATCTCCATCCATTTTTATTTGCTAAAATGTTGCAAAATCAGCAAAATCGATATTTTTAATGAGATTTCTGAATTTGGGTGAAGAGTATCTGGGTCGCTGCTCAAGAGCATGAGCTGGCACCTGAGGTAATTTGGTAATTCCTGCTTAACCATACAGTTTCTCTGAGGAAATCTTCATTATATCTTAAGGTTTCTATGCATTTTTTAAATACCTACCCATTGGGAGCATTCAGATTGATATTGGTGATCATTTTTCTTGAGAATCATGTGTTGTGTCTTATTCTTGTGTTCAGTTCATTTAAGGAATAAACCTGTCTCTGAAATATTCAGCAGTCGTACTTGAAAGCTTCTTGACCTGTTATGTTTGCTCATTGGAATATTTGTGCATGTTGGCTCTAGCTATTGCAGGGATCAAGATTTATATTTTTCAATAAAGGTCCTGGAAACTTACGAAGAATTACAATTTATTGAAAGAGAGAAGAATTGTTTGTTAATAAGTTATGGGCACCCTTTGACTGATATCTTTCTAACTTCCCATGTCTTTTAATTATTAACAGCAGCTTCTCCGCCGCATTACTGTTTGAAAGCTAAAGAAACTGCCTGCTTGCTCACCATGTTAGATAGCAATACAAACACAGGTAATGTGGCATAGCCATCTTGGCTGTCCTGCCCATTTAGACATCAGGGAAATTAGGCTTATTCAGAAATTGGAAATGCTTCTTAAACAATCTCAGTTTGATTACAGGGGAGTGGGTGACTAAAAGTCCACCTGGGGGGGGTGGGGTAAGGCCACCTTTTGTCAGGAATAAGTATTCTAGTATTGAGCACAAAGACCTCTGGAGCTGTCTTGGTATTGTAGAAAGTTAGCACTCACCCTCCTCCTAGAAGAATGAAATATTGTAGGAAATATTTAAAAAGGCAGAATATTATACCTCCCTGGATGAGAAAAGGGGAAACATACTCTTGGAAAGCAGCCCCAACCTTTGCTAACAGCCCTAGAAAGACTGGTGCCAACCTATCTACAAGACAAAAGACTGGGACATCAAAAAACCTTCACCCCAGGGGTGGGTTCTTCTTACATTTTGCTACCGGTGTGCATCACAACATCACTTCCACACATGCACAGAGAGGCAAAAAACCCGCAAAAAATTACAAAAAAATATATGATGGCAGTGTACACAGACCGGCAAAGACGGCACCGGAGAAATTACATCATTGGCGGGCCACTACCAGAATGGCGCACCAGACTGCACCAGTAGGAACCAACATCTTCTTCTCTCAGTTGCAATAAAAAGTACTACTCATGATAGGATTAGCCCTCACTCAAGATCTAAATCAGGGCAAAGCCATTAAGCCATAATAGGAACTGCTCAAAGCCCCTTCATTACATTATCACCCAGCAAGATTCAACCAAGCCTGGGACTCAAGATAATCTACTGAGTTACCCCTGCAGTTCTGATTATCCTCTGAAGTCTGTGTCTGTCTTGTTGGGTTGCAGAACTGAACCAGACAGTTATAGAGGTG
>JANHGD010003767.1:307577-318182 GCA_027560375.1 Imantodes cenchoa | reverse complement strand
TTTGGTAAAATCCAAAATTAAGTCGATGTTTTCTTCCTTTACAAAAAAGAAAAGCTTGTAAATTACATAAATAAATAGGCTTGGTGGTGTTAGACTATTACTAATTGCACTGATATATATTAAAGCAAAGTTTTAATATTTATTTTTTATTTTGCTTCTTTTTTTTTTTTAGGGATAAATGTGGTCGTCCAAAAAAGAGAAAGAAAAATCCAACTAAACTAGACCTTTTAAAAAAAGACCAAACAACTTCAACAACTCACATAAATCATATTGGTGCAGCCAGAGGATCTTTGAAGCCAGAGGACAAATCTAGATTGTATTCACCCAGAGTAGCATTTTATAGCCCCAAGAGACGAGTTTCAGCTGAAGGTGAAGAGAGGAAAGACAGTTTTAAAGTTTACACAGAAGGTACTCCGTATCAATTCTCTGGTAAAAATCTCCAGTGTAGGAGCTCACCCCAGTCCTTGGATGCCAAAACAGAATTGAGACATCTTCCGCCAGTTAAACACCTCAGTGGAAGTCTTCCTCCTTCCCAAAATGTACAAGAACAGAATCAATATCTTCCAATGACTGAGGAAATCTATGGACTCTCCTCCCTCCCAGAACAATTAATGCATCTCTATAGCCAGCCTGGTGCTATGCTTCAAACATCTGAGCTATTTCACTCCCAAGAGCAATTGCATGCTGCAAAGTCAGCTACTTTACCAAGAAAAGGACAGTTAGTCTACACCCCTGTGATAGAGAGTATGAATCACGAAAATTATACCCAGACATTGCCCAAAATGCCAATGCACGCTCACTTGCAGGAACCAATTTCCAGAGATGAAACAGTGACTATAGATAGGCAACAAGGCTTGTCTCCTCAGACTGCCAACTGGGGCCGCTACACTAGTAGCTTGCTGGAGTCGGTTTCTGTCCCAGGAACGTTAAATGAAGCTGTGGTGATGACACCATTTGCATCAGAACTTCAGGGCATTTCGGAGCAAACCTTACTGGAGCTTTCAAAAGGAAAACAGTGTCCAAATCCAAGAGCATGGTTTGTGTCACTGGATGGCAAACCAATAGCTCAGGTGAGACATTCATTCATTGATCTCAAGAAGGGCAGGAAGACTGAGAGCAACGATACTAGCTTAGACTCAGGTGTGGACATGAATGAGCATAATCCAAGTCGAAAATTGGAGAGGGAGAAAACCTTTATTAAAAGCACGCAGCATTCTAAGATACTTTGCCTAGAAGACTTGGATCTCAGTACCAGTGAATGCGGGACCATGCTTTCAACCCCAGAGGATCAAGCTGTGAAGCACATGCCAGAAGGAAGTAATGACCCTATCATAGAGCAAGAGCTCCTGGAAGAGATGCCTAGAAAGAAAAACATGGCAAAAAACCATGAGGCCAGACCTCCCCCTGGGAAGAAACAGGGAATACCGCGTCTAACTAAGACAGAAGGCAAAACAAACATCTGGAAAAAGAGAGATGAGAGACCACTCATTCCAAAAAATTAACATTACAGTGATGTTTATCTTTTGATTGTTTCATGTCCTGTAGACTTTACCTCCTCTCTTATCATTTTATTTGTAAATTTGCACTGGTCATTTTTAGTGGGGCAGTCAGATTTAGGTGACATTGCTTTTCTAAGACACAGAGCAGATTACACCTTCATAAGAAGTATTGTTTTCTGAAAACCAGCTCATCTTTCTTTCAACAGTTGTTATAATTTCAGGACATTTGTAAAACTATACGTGAAAGATTATTCTGTGGTGTTTCTGCAAGGACATTTGTGCATTCTCTGGAAGACACCAATATGGAATCTCACTTACTTGCTTTGAAGTTAAACAACTGACAAGGAAGTTTTGTTGATACCAAATTGCGTTGGTTTAGAAAAAAGTGTTTGTTATTTTTGCAACTAGTATCTGATAATAGCCATTGTCATAATATGGTTTGATATTGTGTAGTATGGTATTTTTCATCGAAATGCCGATAGGAGATCTTGTATTTCGTATCTAATAGGACATCCTGCCTCAGTATAATTCCTACATAGCTTTTTCTGGTGGGGGAGGGAAAATTAAGGACTTGTTATTCAGAAGGTATTTCTAGTGTGAAGACTTCTGCCATTCCAATTTGTATTGAGCCAAATTGTGCTCCATTTTTAGGATATCTGGATTTATATTATTGTAATGAAGGCAGAGTTTGGCCCTTTATGCCCACAATGTGTGCCATTGTAAACATGGTCAAAAAGATGCCTTTTTAGATATTTCCACCGAAAACAGCATTCTGTATTAGCCTTAAAGAGACAAAAGAGATGCAGTATTAAGTAATTTGATAATATGCCTCCCTTTTCAGCTAGCTTTGTCATAAGTCATGACAGTCAATTGTTGAAATCTATTGGAGTTAAATTTAGCCATAACTATAATTTGTTAATGAAAAAATTGGGATGGTGGGACCACTTTGTTATATCCAAATTTTCTAATCTGATAAATCTGTAAGGCAGACAAAATAAAGGGGAACACCATAGTTTGATAGTATGCAAAATGGAAGATTTTGGAAAGTTCTCTGGGGAAAGATCCGACGTGTATAAATAAGCCTTTTTTAATGAAAATTATGGATTTTGGAATCTACATGGAGTCCTCTGAAATAAACACATTACAGCCCTAAATATAGTTACTTGGAAAAAGATTCTGTTGATTTCAGTGGAATTTGGTTCGCATAAAAGCAACCACAATTAAAAGCTAAAAATGCATGCATACTCTACCTGAAATTACAACGCAACCTATTATTTTTCCCTGAACAACTTTCACCATCACCTTTTCAGTGGAGGTGGCAATTAAGATGTTAATAAGTTTGTACTATATCTTTCCTAATATTTTTAATACAAAATGGAAATATCCATCCGTTTACATTTGATGTGTTATGAGAATTGGTGTAAAAATGAGAAGCAAACATATTTGGGGGATAGGAGGACTTGAGCAATAGGCATTAAGGTGGCCAAATACTAAATGGCACTAGCCATTTTTGCAAATAGGGCAAAAGTAAAATGTCATGCCAGACAATAATACATAATCTCTTTGTATTTAAACATGGCAAGTGTACTTTGTCAACTGATTTACGATTCACTAGAAGTACCTACTGTGTGTCCTAACTGGATTATGCACTATAAACATGTTCAGGGACTCTTAATTGGGGCGTCTATACATTGAATGGAAACTGGGATTTGGCCTATAGGACAACAGCCATCCTTAGTTCATATAATTCATTAAGGAGTTAAAACACTGATTATATGAAGAACTGATTGTAAGAGATATAAAAGAAGGAACTATAGAAGAAAGAAATGTTCACAAATGTTTGTTTGTTCTTTGAATAATAAATTTGTTTCTGATCATTCATTTTGGCTAAGAGAAAAACAGATATCCGTAAGTGAATTATCGCTAGAGAATCTTATTAACGAATTTTTTTTCCAGAATTTTGATTTTTGCAATCAGCTAGAAAAATCTAATGATAGTAATTTTGTTATCAGAAAGTTTCCAAAGTCAAAGGAAAATGAAACTTATGCAAACTAGAGGCTTTTCATATTCCCTTTTCTATTCGTCATCTCATAATCGTTTGAGGACTGGCTTATTTCTGTTGCAGTAATCTGTAGCCTCTTAAAGCATGGTTGAAGCATTAACCACCCTATTTTTTCCAGTTCAAAACTCATTTGTCTCATTTATATTGAAATAAATAGAAAATTTGGATACCAGGAACTATAGGTTCATGCTGGACAGGTGGCACAGAAATCCTGCTCCAACTTATAGCAAGGCAGTGGTCTTTCTGAGAGTGAACAGAAAATATCCTGCCTTGCTAAAAATCTTAACATTAGATGTTAGAAGCTTGAGATTTATTAACAGACAGAGAATCACTTTTAATTATATATGATCAGAAAAAGATTCTATTAACATTTTTGAGTTATCTTTTTAATACTTTCAAAGGGCTCTTTTGTTTTGAAATAATAGAGAAATGAATTATGTAAATAATAAAAAGGCCTTCATAAATTTGTTACTATGGATGGAAGGATAGTAACATTTTAATTAAAAACAGAGATTTGTCAGAACAAAAATAGTGTAGTTCTGAATGACACAACTTTTATTGAAAGGTTATGCTGTGGAACTGCACAACTACCTACATTTTTGGGATTGCATTTCTTTAAAAAATGTGAAGAAAAAATGGAACTTTGAAAGGCACAATGATACAGAAATCATAGATTTTGAGTAAAATATTCTAGTTGGTTTGTCTCAACTTATGAGATTTGAATTTCTATTAATTTGCAGGCCATTGTGTATGAACTGATGGGAAAGCGATAAACAGATCCCCTAAGGATTTGGGTTACTTTTACTGGACTAGTGTTAATATGCATACTTTAGTCTACAGTAGTGGATTTTTAATGAAAATATGTATGGGCTTACAGAATATATCTGAGACAAGATGGACATGTTCTTCAGTTTGCAAATAAATGGAGCCAATACTCATTGGCTGCATAGAGATGATAAACTCATTTGTTATCCTGTTCTTGCATTGAATCCTACAATGGTAGTATATCCAAAGGCTTTAAAAAAATACAATTTACACTTTACATTCACACATTTTACTGTCTCATCTGCAGTTTGATAAGTAGGGCATATCAAATTTTTAAACTTTCAATTTCCAAACATTAGGGGTGCTCAAAAGTTGTGACATGCCTTGAGGATTGTAAAGATATTTTGGTTACTTTAATATAATTTAAAAGTAACTACATAAATATCATAACTTTTTAACATTTTATTTTGACCAGAAAAATTTTACCTCTTTAATTGTTTACATTATTGGTTCTTACCAGAGTGTGCATGAAAGGGTAAGACTAAGAATATTTCAAATTTAACCTAAGCACAAATGCCTCTCTGAGTATGTGGGATATATATTAATGACTTAAATATAATGTATATTAAAATATTTTTGAAGTCACTTTCAGAAAAATGCTTTTCCCTTCATATGTGACACATGCACTGAAACAGCACCGGACATTTTAAGCATTTTGGAATATTAAATAATTTTAAAACAAAAATGTTTTTGCCATTTTATATTTAAACAGCACTGATAGAATTATGCCTAGTAAACTTTTGATGGTGGTATTCCTCTTAATGCCTAATCAATATTTCTGAAATAATTCATTGTTTAGCATTTTGTATCAATTAGTTGTATTGGCTGAAATTTAAGCTCATTTTGAAAATAACAAAGAATTTTCAAATGATTGTACATTTCCCAATTGTGATACACTGTTCTTTAACTTTAAAATATACTGGTGCCAGGGATGGGTTCCTACTGGTATATCCGGACTTTGGCGGTCGCATGCGCGCATCTCCGCATGTGATTTTGCTTCCTGCGCATACGCAGGAAGTAAAATCATGTGCGGAGACGCGTGCACACGCGCGACCGCCCATGTCCGGATGTACCGGTAGGAACTCAACTGACTGGTCTGTAATTCTTCAGCATATATAGAATCTTTGTGGGTTTTTAAAAATGTATTTCTATGTCTTATCGGTTCAGTTTTACTGTATTGCATGCATGTTAACAAAGCGGTTCTATGCATGCTTATTCAGAAGGAAGTTCTTTATAATTCAGTGGAATTTTCTGCTAAATAAGTACATATGCTTACAGTCTTAAACAGTATAGTTTGTATTGGAAATCCAATTTTGTGAGCATCAATGGCTGGAACAGAATCTGAAATAGACATGGAAACATTCACCACTGAAATATGTTATTAAAAGTTGAGATAGTCTCTAATAGAGTAACTGCTGAATATTCAACAATTCCAACCCCACATGATATACAGAGATGTTGTTTAGATAAATTTAGATTCCGTATTTACAAAATTGGCCATTAAGATTACAAAATCATTTAGGTCAATCTTGCTGCATTGAGGCCCACCTGTTCATCCTGCCAAGTAGAGGCCTGAAGTTTGGCTCTCTCTATCATTCAGTACAGTTATTATTTTTACCTACCACCAAAGCAGACAGCCCATTTTCCATTGTTGCTGTTTAAGAGACTAGCTTGATAAGTTTCTCACATATAGGTTGCGCCACTTTCATATTGCTGTAGTACTTTGTGTTAAGGGAAAGAAATGCCAAGTGGCTTATTTCAAAAGAAACTCTCAGTACTAATTAAGACTAGTCATTGAATCATGTAAAGGCTGATAATCTAATCTAATCCACTGCAGATATTGGAGCCCAGCTCTTGCCAAGATATTAGCCCTTCCTTACTAGATTTATGTTGTAAATAAGGAAAATAAGGACTCCTTTTTCACAGCATATTTTAAATTTGTTTTATGGTTTATTAATGCTGATCCTTTTCATTTATTTTTACATTTTTCTACCAGGAATAGCTATTCATGTCCAACTACTGCAGTGCCAATGGATTGTCTATATCTTACAATTTATAAGACACCGCTAAGTTTTATTTTAAAAATCTTAACAATAACTTGGTGATTCTTGATTGTTTAAAAAAAGCAAATTGATTGTTTTATCTCATGGAGAATGTGTTACAGTCATTCATTGTACAGCTACACAAGTGAATAGTAGTATCAAGGACTCTTGAAAGGAACAGCTTGCAGAAATTGCTAAGGTGCCATGCTTCAAGAAGTGAGTTAGGCAACATTAGATAATACCTGGAGGTGCTGCTGCTTCAGAATGACAAGCTTGGAAATAATGAATCTAGGTTTAAAGGGATGTGACAAGCTTGACAGTCATCCACAGTGAAATACAGTCATTGTTGATCCATACGGATGTTCTAGTATTAATTATAATCTTGGTTAGAAGATATGAAGTGGCATATATGAATGCCTGGTTCAAGTATTCCCATTATTTTATTCCACATTCTGTCATTGTTCAATGATCATGGTGATTTTGCAATTCTGACTGTATGTACCCCCTGAATGTATATAGTGTTTTCTCCATAAAAGAAAATATCTCTTTGAATATCGCATATGGTTCTTAAATGTGCATGGATTACTAGTGCCTCACTTCAGATCCAACATTCTTATTTTCATCCATATTCTGAGTTTTTTTTTAAACCATCGCAAATACAAAATGTAGTAATGACAGCACTTGAGCAATCCAGAAATATGCTCTTTATTAACATAAACTGAAAGAAGTAACAGGATAATACTTGGGGACTTTTACACAACTCAACTTTAATACATTAATATGGGTGGCAGTTTTGTAAAACATTTGTTCCAGTTTGTAGACCATTGAAATTGTACATCCAAATTGTTTGGTCTATATTTTGCTATACTTGCTATTTATTGTTCATATTATAAAAGCAATATTTCCTATTACATTTATTTGCTGGTTCATACTAGAGCTACCATTCATGATTAAAATATTTTTAATATTGCATTTTTATTACAATGCCATTACAAGAGCAATTTATCTCTTTGTAGGGGATGCCACTTCTATCAGCAAGAAAGAGCAAATGTTTTTATTAACCATCTCTTTATCTCCCAAGGGACATAAACACTGAAGATGCTAATAAGTATAAACTTGGTTTAGAATTTAGATTAACATTATTAGTCAGTTAAAACAATAAACAGTTACCAAATGTAGCAAGAAAAACATTTCCACAGAAATGTGTAGTTACAGTTTAAGCTGAAATTAGAGTTTAAATCAGTTAAGAAACAGAATTGGGACAAGTAGTTGAGTGTCGAACCGTTGGGTCTTATTTTATATATTCAGAAATGTAATTTAGATATTTAGTCTTAAAGAAAAACTTGAATTTACTGGAGCCAAGAAACCCTTAGAGACTTTTTTTATGCTGATAAACACTATTTTATGTAAAACTTTATTGAACATCAAGCCAAATGAAAATGATTTTCACATTAATTTTTTTTACATTTATAGAAAAAACTAAAGCATCTGGATCCTTTGTACATTCAAATAACTACAACAGAATCTATTCTCTTAAAAATATGTAGTGTTACAATTTTAATCTGTCTTTCAATTTGGGCATAATCTTAAATCAGTACCAGCTACTTTATTGGTACATTTATCAGCATGAGTCTTTGGAATAAGGACTAAACCCTTCATATGTCTAGAAAATTTCAAATGTCTTGGTTTTTGAGTGTTAAGCAAGCTAGAACCAGCATCTCTGGTACAAGGATAGCTGAAACCATTCAATGTTAAATTTTGCTCAATCTCTGCAGAATTTTTTTCCTTGTTAGAGTTTCCTTGAAAACTACTTTGAGATACCTCTGTGACATGGTGAGGCTTTATTTGTTTGATAGACAATCCTGTGCCTGGTATAAAAAGATCCAGCCCAGGCTGCTTTGCAAGGAGGTGCTTTGCTTGAGACCCTAATTGATTTACTTTGTCTTTGCTTGGTGCCGTCTCCCAAGTTAATGGATTATATACAACATGGTCATCAATAGGACATGCATTTTCTTTCCGCAACCGACGGTCGATGCAGTTTCTGTGGAACTAAATAAAATACATAATGTATTAAGACTTGGTAATTTTCTGCCAACATTATTTATGTATCTTGCATGAGTCAGATATTACATGTGAAATAATACATCTGAACTGCCATTCAGTCCTTTGAGATAGGTAAATGCCATGATCGAAGAGACATCTCTGATGTCTGCTAACATCCATATTATCTCTTGTGCCATGCATTTGAAGAGAATTGTTAATTAAGGTTTATTGGAATTGCTAGGAAACAACTAGGAAGTTGCTGACTTTCTTCCTGTGAAGCAATGTAAGTTGCCTTTTTATGTATTCAAAAGCTCAAAATGATTACCTCAAAATGAGTTCAGGTTACTGAGGGATAGTTTACTCATTAGAAGGCTTTGAAATAAAAATTAGTTTTCACTGATCACTGAAGGTAATGTTCTATGACCCATTGTGTTCAAAGATTCAGCAAAATACTTCATAAAATATTCCAAAAATATACTAGTTAAAGTATAGGTTGAATGACATACAGTAACTAACGGATACAAAGCTGGAATAAAAATCTTGAAAGAGTGCAGGATAACGTCAAATTCCCCAAATATCTGAAATAAATTATTTAACTTACTCCTGAATACAGGACATGAGATACCAAATTTAACTTGGAGGAAGGCAGATTCTGAATGAAAAGCTTCCTAAGGGGAATCAGACCCTTTGAGAGGGAAAAGGCTTCCATTCTTTGGATGTGTTCCAGCAGTGGCTAGATTGCCCTTTGTCTGGGATGCTTGGATTTGGATTCATGCAAAGCCTATAATGGGACTTAAGCATGTAAATGGCTTCTACCAACTCTTTAATGATTCTAAAAATATCTGAAAACTGAAAAATATGTAAGTAGTAAATCTTATTCATATTAAGGGTAGCCACACAGCCATAGCCATGTTTATAATGGATTCTAGGAAAGTGAAGTAACAGCTGTATTTACCCCAATAAGTATTTGATTGACATGGCTCCCCTTCTTGCAAATGTGACACTGGGTGGCTAACGTGTTTTTTAAAATATATATGTTAAGGGGTGAACCCCCACAACTTTCCAAAAAAGTAAAAGCCAACCTTGGAGCACATCCAGGTCTTCAATGCTTTGTGAAAGGCTGGCAACGATGGACCAATCTAATAGGATTATGTCACAAGATGCTGTGATAGAAAAGGCATGATTTCAATGATATTCAGAAAGAACCTGGATGCCCCTTTGGTTGGATCTTGTGAGATGGCTAGACCAGGGGAGGGTTCTACTTACTTGGCGCTACCGGTGTGCATCGCGAGCCGTCGTGTGCGTGCTATGTGCGCATGATCTTGCATCCTCTTGTAAGATTTCGGCTCTTTGTGCATACGCAGAAGGACAATTTTACTTCTGCGCTTGCGCAGAGAGCCAAAAACTCTGTTTTTTTAAAAAAAAGATGGCAGTGCCCATGGCCCGGCAAAGCAGGTATGCGCGCCATTACAAAATTGGCGGGCCGCTACCGGAGCTATAGTGAACGGTGCACCAGTAGGAACCCGCCTCTGGGCTAGACTCTTGTCAACTTACGAGCTGCCAGTAGCTGCAGCTATCCCAATCTATATAGGTGCAGATATTATATCTTTACATGTACAGTATCAGTGCCTTTTCTCTCCCCCACACCCCTTCCCAAACAACACAAATAGGACAAAATAAGCATACATCGATGAATTAAAAATGCCTGTAAAGTAAGGTAACCTATTTACAGAAGTAACAGCCTCATTTACATAATCCAGCATTTTTTTCTCCTACATAAAATGCAATAGTATATAAATGCATATTTCCCTTCCTCCTTATAGCCGAAGCAGCAGTAAAACAAGAAGATGGCAATGGGAAAAGGGACCTGTACTGAGAAAGGAAGAAAGGAAAGAGAGAGGAGTGACAAAAACTGGATACATAGGAAGACATAACAATGCAGGAAAAAAAGAAAGTTAAGCTACCGTATTTTCCGGCGTATAAGACGACTTTTTAACCCCAGAAAATCTTCGCAAAAGTTGGGGGTCGTCTTATACGCCCAGTCACCTTATACACCGGAAAATATGGTATTACAATGTCGGCCGGTAATTAGGGCTCGGAGAGCAGTGTTATCTCTAAGGACAGTGACTGCAAT
>JANHGD010003767.1:222983-233517 GCA_027560375.1 Imantodes cenchoa | reverse complement strand
GGATCTCTATTGTGAGGCTTGCTGGCAGATCAGAAGCGCCCCAGGCTGCCATGCAACCTGGCTAAAAGCAGAAGGGATATTACTGGGATTTTTATTTTCCCATGTAACTTAATTTTAATTAATTTGCTTATATATTTTAATAGGTTTTATGGCATCCAGATTATCTATTTTTGTTATTATAAAGAAGTAACCTCTTTGGTATTCCATTATTCTTTTGGAATTAGACCTGCTTAGGTTTTAATGCATATATTCTGTATTTATTTATATTTTCTAATTAAATATTTTGGTGTTAGATTTTACCTATGATATAGATGATGATGATGATGATGATGATGATGAGAGACCTCACTGGGAAGGCAGTTGAAAAAATAAGTTTGGTGTAGTGGTTGAGCTGCTGACCTAGAAAGTGGGAGACTGTGAGTTCAATTCCTGCCACAGCCATGAAAGCTGTCTGGGTGACTTTGGGCCAGTTCCTCTCTCTCAGTCCAACCCACCTCACAGGGTTATTGTTGTAGGGAAAATAGGTGGAGAAAGGAATAGTAGGTATGTTCGCTGCCTTAAGTCGTGCATGAAAAAAAGGCTGGATAAAAAAATCTAAAAAGCAGAAAAAGTTAGGAGATAATTTTATAAGGTAGACAGATGCCAATGTTTTGACTTATTTTTCCAGTTTTAATCAAATTGTGAACCTAGAGGGTGTGACATTATTGGGTAGAAGGGAAAAATGGAGGACTGACTCTATGGAGAGCTGTTTTCTCCTTCCTGTTTCTTTCTTTAGCCTCCCGCACAGTTTTTTTGGTAATTTATCCATCAGCCCTGCCTACAACCTTCTCTACTGCTAGTGGGGCATGGGTGAAGTTAAGAGTAAGTATGGGGGAATCTCTCTCCTTCTGTTACACATATGCCTCATTAAAATAATGAGCATTCCTCTGTCTTAGGTGATAACTTGCATTGCTATCTTGCTTCAACTTCTCCATTGCTTTTGATATCTATCTCAGACTTTCACACTTAATCTCAGAGTCCACTATTTCCTATTGTTCAGTAATGTCAACTCGGTTTCCAGAGCAGTTTGATAAAGCTCTTTTCTAGATTATATGCTTGAAGCATCAATGCAAAAAGGGCACTATTAATTGATGGTTCCCTTTTTCACACCTCTTTGGGACAAGACTAGTTTTGCTTCAATTGTCAGTTCAGCTCTAAACTTTTTAATTTCTGCAATGCAAGCCAACCCTACTGTGCTTAGAAATCATAATAATCCAGTCTAAGTATTTTGTCTTCATTATGAACAGGTCTGATGATGCCTTGTTAACAGAAGTGGATAGGCAAACCACAAAACCTACAATCCTTCCATGAATTATACCGTCATATCAAGAAACTCTGGCTTTGCTGCTTTCCTAAGCAGAGTCGAAAGCTGGCCTCTGATCCGTGGTTTATTTAGTAAAGAGAAGCCATAGCTTTGATTTAGACGTCATAATAAACAAACTGGAAGGAACTTTCATAGTTTATTTTGCTGATCCTATTGGCATGAAGAACCAAGTAGGAACAATGCAGCAGCATTCCTCATTTGCGGCTCATGTGTATTTAAGGCTGAATGTTTAATAACATACAACTACAACCCTAAATTAATAGCACAGCCAGCACAACAATAAAATACTGTGTTAATGTATCAGAGTCATTTCTCTTAGTGGAAAGTATTTTGTCATTTCTTCATGGGGTTCTGTACCTCAACAGAAAGCAAGAAATAAGAGCTAGAGGAGAGTAGCCTTAATAAAACTAAATGACATCAATCTCTTAAAATTTCTCCAGTTTGTCAGCTAAGAAACTGAGGTATCATTTTGAAGAAGGGGGAAAATGCAACCATTTCTTTGAGGCAGGAGAGAGAAATAGGCATGCACGCAAAAATCTTAAAAGGGAAATGAGCCAATAGTGCCAGGAAGCAAATAAGGACACAACCCATAGACCACAAATTAGTGGTTAACATAGTATGGCCTCTATAAAGAAGTTGATTAACCACATTTGGAGAGGGGGCTGTATTGGAAAATTAAAAATTCTGGCCTGAAAGGACATTACCCTACTCCCTTACACAACAGTTGATCTTATTCTCTCATTACTCAGGCTGCAGGAAAAGGAGAAATAGCTTTTATCAGATGTCTGACTTGCAGAAGATTTGTAGGTCAGATCTACAAGTGACTTCTAAAGCATAGGCTGATATATCCCTTTAAATCTGCTCTTGAAGTTAATAACATTGTACAGTAGCCACATTTTCTGTTATCAACTTTTCCAAGTTCCTGACATCGATTCTTCTTTGTGGCTTCCTTCAACCCTAATCACTGTCAACAGCTCCTAGTCTAGTTTAAAGCATGTTTGATTAACAATGACTTATGAAAATATTCTAGCAGGAATGTGATCGGCGGGAAAGTTAGGCTTTCCTTTTTCTGCTATTTCTCTGCTCCTATCCTCTTTAAATTGTCGTTTGGGCTTTGTTGAGAAAAATAATGAAACATAAACTGCATGTGTTCTACGTCACATTTATGTTGTTCTGTATACAAATTCAATGTTCACCTTATCTACTTAAATTTTGATGAGATTGGATGAGTTAAGTAGGGGTTATTTACTTGATTTTTAAAACTTACAATAAAGCTCACATAAATTTCACATTGACTGTATAAATAAATCCAATATCTATCTCTCTATATGGGGGAAATTAAAATACCTGTAAAGAATGCATTCCTTTTCAAATGATAATGACAGAGCTTTAAGAAATGGCAGTTCCCAAGGTAACATATTAACATCACCTTATTTGAGAATCTTTATTGGAAATCAGATAAGAAATCTCAGAAATTCTTTTTCATGAAACTGTTACCTTCTTTCATATAAATGAATGACTGAACAAAGAAATGTGCTGCTCAGTTCTGAAAGCCGTTAATGCAATTTATGAAAAATTTATAAAAATTTCTCCCCAACTGCCTCTCCTTACCAAAGTTTGGTTCCTCTGTGGAAAACATTAAATGCCAAAATGGTGCCCTAAAATAACCCAGTTGATAGGACTCAGGTAAACACTTATGGTGGCCTAGCCTGTGACCACACAATCAATCACATTGCCGATAAATGTGCTATGCGGTCTCCACAAAACAAGTTGAGTCAGCTGGTGAGAGAAAACAGTACTTTCAAAATGGAACAGTTACAAAATGACTTTAGCTGCCTCAGTTGTGGGGATGAAACAAAGACGAGATCATGAGAACATAGCATAAATAAACAGCTGCCAGAGAATATATGTACTATGGTTTTTGGGGGGTTTGAGGATAAGCTTGTGGTTTGGGGTAGTTGTTTTTTTGCTTTGTTCTAAGAAGTCTCCTAAAGCAATGGGGTTAAATACAGAACAACAGATTGATGATGTCAGCCCTTCAAAATAATCAAGAAAAGAATCACAAACATGAGTACTAACACAACATTTATTGAAAGGTTAGAGTAACAGAATCTCCCATTCTTTACTTTTACTTTCCAGAAAACTAGGGAGGGTCCCTTATGAGTCACTTCCTATGCCCCTTTTCCTAATGTGGGTTAACATACCTCTTGTATGACAGTTGTCTAGACTGCAACTCTTCCTCCTATCTTCCTACGTCACTCTCACATAGCATCACCCATATTGCAACAACAGTATGTAGCTAGCATGCTCAAACCTTCTTTATCAAATGGAACTGAATAATAAAGAATATGTGAGGCAACCATTTCTGCTGGTTGTCACTGGCTGATTAGGAAAATGCACCATGTCACTGGAAACAGGATAACTCAAATAGGCTACTCCAGTATATACTGTAGTATTCATATACTACAGAATATGAATAGAGCAAACAGAAATCTCTTCACTTCTCCTAAAACTTAAGTTTTGATTTTCCTGTAGTCAGCAAAACTCCTTTCTCCAAACATTTGAATTCTGGTTCTTTAGGTTTCTTGCTTCATTTTTTTTAATTTGTTCTACTCAACAATGAATAACAATGCCATTTAGTGTACTTATCATAACTGATGGCAGAAAAGAATTATGGGAAAAGAAATTAGCTCAAAGATGTTTTCATAAAGATTTATTCTCATGAACAATTTCACAGCCACCTAGAACCATTTCAACAGTGAGATAAACAGCGTGTAAATTTAATAAACAAACAATGAAATACTACAAACAAACAAACAATAATGAAAAATTAGGGAAAGATTGATCAATCAATTGATGGATGTATGGTATGTTATTTAATACTGAGGTTCTCCAAGATCGGAAAAAATCTGAATTATTTGCCGTTTGTTTTTAGAAAACATCATCAACATTTTCTTGTTTTTATTCATTTTGCTGTTTATATTCATCCAAATGCTCTCTACAGAATTATCAGGTTTATTATAAATACCAAGTTTATTTGAATAGATGCCTGAGCAGTAGTGGATACTATAACATACAGAACAGCTCTCTTTTTCTGATCCTTTCAAAAACTTGTATCCTTCAATTGCCCCTTTCCAATTATGGAGTCATCTTAATTTCACCTACAATATTAAATTATATTTGTCTTCCTGTACCAAGAACTCAACTTAATTATTTCCCACATTTTGACCATTAGAGCATAAATAATGAAGGTCTAAATTCTATAAGTCATTTTTTTCTAATTTTTCTTTGGGTAATTTAATACTATTACAGAAATATGCTCACTTCTTTTTATTCCTTTTATCTCAGGTTCTTACATCAAGGCTTTTATCACTCCTAATATTTAATGTATTTAAAATCACACTAACTATGTTTTCTGTGCTTTGACCAAACACAGGTTTACCATCCTTCATGCAGATAAGTCAGATCTCAATGCTGGAAAGTTCAAAGCTCCCATAAAAACCAGTCTCATAGTGCTGAGATGTGAATCATTCACTTATAATATTTTTTTCTCATGTTTAGACTGGAAAGATGGATTATCATATCACCTGCATCCCCAGATTTTTGAACTTCCTTATTAGATCTTCAACATTCATGGTGATAATTATCAGTGAACTTAATAAGTCATGGAAGATGATCTGTCATATCCCTGATTAATGCTCCCCAAAATATACACTTGTGAGCCAATAAAGTCTGGTTATCACACAATCTCTTGTACTCATAGGGAGTAATCATTCATTGATCCATAAATAGACCATCATTGGTTCTTAGGGTACATTAATTAGAACCAACACTCATTCAATATATGCTCTTCTTGCCCCTCACTGCAATATTCTCACACTCTCTGATAGTAGTTTCTATGGTTACTACCTTCCTTGTCTTCCTGTTGAAATCTATTCACGCAGGTCAGAGATAATTCTGAGCAATGGTAAATAAAGAACATTATTAAATTTTGTTATTGCAATTTATGGTTGGTTGGACAGTCAGCCAGATGTAAAGGCTGGATTTGGTCTTAAGTCTTTCTCAAGGGCCTGGGACAGCCAGATGTTGATTGATGGTACCGTTGCAGGATGCAAGCTGTTCCAAGTAAAGCTGCCATTTGCAATTGACTGATGGTGATTTTGCCAATGCCAATGATGTTCAGGCAAGATGCCAGTTATTATTGGTACCATTCCTGCTTTCTTTTGACATCGTTGTACTACTTCTATATGCAAATCTTTGTATTTTGTAATTTTCTCCCATTCTTTTTCTTCTCTTTGCTGTGTCCAGGTTCTGCCACATCCACTATCCAGACTTTCCTATCAACAATTGTTAACACTCTGAGGTGTTATGTGGCAGGTGCTTTCCCCCCCTTTTTTCTCTAATCTCTCCTCTATATGTGTATGTGTAAGTCATGTTTATCTTAATACAAGATAATTGTATTTAATCTTGGCAAAATTAAAATGGCATATTTGAAATGATGCTGTTAATAGGAAAATAGCTTGGTTCTGAGTAATATGGGTAATATTTGAAATGAATTTGTTAACATTCCAAGGTAAGATTGATCAGTACTCTACTACTGGTAGATACATTCTTATAAACATGCATAGATCTACAATCAGTTTACAAAGGAATTCCATGAGGGTGAAGGCTCTGGGTTGCAAATTAAAACAATGGTAGGAAATGTCCTTTGAACTGGAATTTTTTTTTTTTTTGCAAATTCAGCAGAATTAAATAGGGGGAGGGAATTTTTTTTAAAAAATCCTAATTACTCCCCACAGAGATTACGGTTACTAATTTACTTCATTTTCCACATTTCACTCCCAGTTCCATATAGAGGCAGAAAATTCTTTTATGAAAACCTTTTCATGTGATATGCCAGTGAACAAGTCTGCCAAATAATAACATCTCCACATAAAGTAGCTAATGAAATCTTTCCCTCCTAGTGTTAACAAGCGATTTGAATGATTTGTTAAAGCTATTCATCTCTGACATGTCTTCCTCTCTCATTTTATCATTTCCTTCCTCCTGTTTTCATCTGTTTCAATAGCTAACAGGGTGGCTTATCTTCCAGGGTTTTTTTTAAAACATGTTCATATAATCTTGGCTCAATTCCCTGGGCTGCGGTTTCTTGGCAAACACTCATCTATCAGGGCTTCAATTGAAAATGTCACAAGTTAAAAACATCCCACCCAATTGTTTATTAACATAAGAAATGGTGGTCAAGCATGGGCTATACTCCAATCATTCAGCCATATCTACAAAATGGGAGGGCGGTGTTGCCCCCATCTTCCACAATCTACCAGTTGAATGTTTTATTGCTAATTTGGCAGTGCAGAAGCACAATATGCTGAAAGCATATTTAGAAACCTTGAAAGGACCTTTCTCTATATATTAGATCTGGCGCCAGTAAAACAGATGCAGTATTCATTAATGGGCAATTATCTTATTTACTTTAATGGCAAAATTACGGAATTAAAATAGAATGGAAGGAGGAGGAAGAGAAGGAGGGCCAGGAGATGCTGCTGTTTATACTTGGATGTCCTGTTGTCCCCAAAATGCTTACCTAGAACAATAGGATGATGGTGTATTGTGGGAACTACAAGAAGAGATAAACTAATTCAATCAACTACACCGCAATCCAGTTAACAACACAAGGGGGTAAATTTAGGTCAAACAAACTGAGTCATGATAGCAGTTTTACTGTGGGAACCTCTAAATTTAGCCAGTTTGACCTGTTATACATATCGAATTCTCAAAGAAAAAAAGAATTGGAAAATATTTCCTTTCTGAAAAGCAAAGACTCTCCATTAGGGCCACAACCTGGACACCAAAAACACTAGCTGCGGCAGTCAAGTTCTAATCCTGCCCACCTAACTTGGTAAAAGATGCTAGTGATGCCATGTAATCTTGCTAATCCTTTTCTGAAAAACTGAAGAAGCTTCTTGGATGAGAAACTAAACGTTATTAAACGAAGCCATTATTGATGGAGGAAGCCATTATTTGCAGAGGAAGGCCATTCCAAGAATGCAAGGACATCACAGGGAAACAGTGCCTCCAAGCCTTGTCCCACTTTATTTTTCAGAAATGGTCCATACCAATAACTTCTCCTGAGACAGAAACCTTGGATAGGCTGAATTTGGTTGGTGGAAATGACCTTGAAGAAATTTAGGGGCCAAGCTATAAAAGGCTTAACAGATTAAAACTTTGGAATTGCAGCCAGCAACCTATAAGCAGACGGTCCCGGGCCTGAAAAATTGATATCAGATCACCATAGTGTTGAGTGCATACCAACCTGTGGGTCATCTCATTCTGGACCAATTGCAGTTTCCAGAGCTGTTGTCAAAGGCAGCCCATACACAGCCCATTGCAGCACTCCCAGGTAGGGCCCCTATTGGTGCATCAACTAAAACTGAGCAAAGGACTTTTTGGCCACAGCCTCTACTTGCTCTTCTAATAATAGTTGTGAGTCTAAGCAAAGGGGAACATGTTTCTCCTAGGCGTAGATTTTTTTTTTTTAATCCATGGTATTTTACTGGACTACCTGCAGGGGTTAGGGATTGGAAGAATTGTTATTCAATGGTTTTGCTCCTTCCTTAATGGGAAGATCGAATCAGTGGAGTAGGGGAGAAGACGCTGATTCAGTGGCCTCTGATTTGGAGATTTCTTCTGGGCTTGGCTTCCCTCACCTGCTCTTTAACCTCTGTGTGTGAAGCCACTGAGTGAGCCAATCCAACAGTTCAGGAGGCAATATCATCAGTGTCCCAAGGAAATTGACATTTCTGGAGATGCTGGAGGAGAGATGCTGTGGATATTCTTACTTGGTGCTTTGAGGCTGTCAGGGTCTGGATGTGGCAGAGCAGGCTGAAACTGAACCCAAGCTAGACAGCTACTGGTTGTCCATTTAGCGTGCCTGCTGACTTTAATGTTATCTCCATAGGGAGATGCTAGAGCTAAAAATGGGGTTCCTTTTAGATTTCCAGGTTGTGGCAGTGTGGCATATAGAAGCTGTCACTAAAAAGACTTTTTCTCAGCTTATTTGGTAAAAGATAACCTTACTACAACAACTCTTACTTTTATTACTTCCGTATTCGACTCCTGCAATGCACTTTACATGGGGCTAGAGCACTCAAAAGCTGCAACTGTCAATAATGCATCGTGACGGTGTGCTGACTGGCATCTGCCACTGATGCATATGAGCATATGCTGTGGGACCTGTCCTGGCTGTCAATCATCTCCCAGGGGCTGGTTTTGAACTGGTATAAAGCTCTAAGTTATAGAGTCTGGCTACTACAGGATCACTTGCTCCATTCAGAATCAGCCAGATCCACTAGGTCATCTAGGGGGAAACTGTTTCTAGTGCCCCACTTTCAGGAAATTAAAAAAAATAAAAAAGCTGAGGCAGGAAACATGTTAAGAACAAAACAGCTCTGGAGGACATTCTAATCAGATTGAGTAATCTCTGTTTTATTTTTGAGTTGTTTCATTTCTGTGCTTTTATTTTATTGTTACCGTACACAGTTTTGATTTTATTTTGATTTTTTTCCCCTAACGGATGTTTTCATTGTTTTTTTCTATATCATGTTAACTGTTGAGAGTTTGATTGCCGTGAAATACAAATCAATCAATTGAAATATAAAGAGGAAGGAGCACTGGTATGTTGGCCAACATGAGTTGTATATGAAAAGAGGTGGGATAAAAATCTAAATATATCTATATCTATATAGATATGTACATCTATATATCTATATCCATGAGGCTAGAGCACTATATATCTAAATTCATGTATACACATCTATCTATTTGTATACACACATCTATATACTTGTTTTTTGAGGTTTTCGCGGGTGTTTGGTGTCCAGCCTGATGATGATGAATGAGACTTCGTCGAAACGTCGCCAAGACAATTCCAATTTCACGCGGGAGAAGACCCGAATAATCTAAGACCTACATCTATATACCTATATACACATCTATATACAGTATCTATATCTATGGGGCTAGAGCACTATATATCTATATATGTGGATATATCCATGTATGTATGAGTGTGAGTGTATATACACATACATATATATATATATATATACTGTATATTATATACTATATACATGGGACTAGAGCACTATACATCTATACATGGGGCTAGAGCACATATTTCAGGATCGAGGTAGAACAAAGTTCATTTATTATTGTTTGTTCCATATAGAGTCCTTAGCAAATTCAGCTATTGAATGATATCTCCTGTTTTATCAGTTGCTCACTATTCAACCTTGCTTCATAAATCTGCTTTTTGCTCTCTGAACCTATGAGGCTTGTTACATAATGAACTTCATTCTTCACATATTGGATTTTTTTTCTTTTTTCTTTTTTCCAGTTATAATTCATCTTTTGCCTTCCGAGTTTGTATAATATAATGTAATTATTTGTTGGCTTGTTTATAATCTAATTTATATCCTTCCATAATTATAAGTAGACTCTTGGATGTTGTTAATTCAGTTTTGAGCCAAATGGCCCAAATATCATTCACTGTTTTCAATTTACATACTATGGGTTCCAAGGTTATTACAAAAACTACATGACAGGAAATAAGTGAACAGAAAGTGAAAATTAAAGAAAAACTTTCAAAATAATAACAGTGTAGTTATACTATTCATTATTTTTTTAAAATAAGTATTTTTAAACATCAACTAAATTGAGTATTTAGATAAATAGCTAAATAGCTCTAAACATCTCCCATATATATGTTGGACTAACATATGGACTGATGTTTTTTAAAAAAAACATGTTTCTCTATTGTCATCAGTTCCCCAAGAAAAAGAAAGAAGGAATGGGGAAAATAAGTCAGAAAATATCAGAAAGTGTGAGAGGAAAACTGCTTGGATAGAACAGGCAAAAGGAAGAAATGCAAGAGAGCCATTATTGGCTCCTTCAAAATTAGTTAAATAACCTAAAATTGAGGAAATCTTATTATATAAGAACACTGTAAACACTGCTACTCCCGCTACTATTTCTAATTTCTTTCTCAGGAGAAAAAAAATTATGTTGGGTTGCCTTAAGTGCTGGAAATCTAAAATTGTTTTTACTTGTGGAATGAATGCAGATACTGATAATTAATGTTTTAAATGGTTTTATTGCTATTGATGTTTTTAA
>JANHGD010003763.1:87956-98531 GCA_027560375.1 Imantodes cenchoa | reverse complement strand
ACAAACACACACACACACACATACACACAGAGTATGCCTTTAAAATATGAAGAATGGGAGAGGAATCCAAAATTTCAAAGCAGAAAAGATCCAAGTGGTTTTCACAACGAGCTGTTTTCATAATCAGAATTGGACAGAGAACAAAAGCCTAGTGCAATAAAAAGATACAGTGATTGAATGTAAATTTCCATCTCAAATAAGAAACAATAATATCAAAAATGTCAACAAATAATAAAGGGGATCATAAAAATTACTTTCAATTTTTTTATTAGTTTATCAAAATATAAAATACAGAAATACAAAGGAAAAAACATACAAAAATTAAGATAAAAATTGTTATTGTTAAATATTGAAGAATAATCATGGAAGTTAACCAATAGAGGCAAATGGGAAAGGAAAGATAGGAGTATTGAATGTGAGTAATATTTATAAATAGTGAAACAATATAGTCAAAGACCACTTCTACTAGAAAGTGAAATATAATAAGCGATGAGCTAGCTGTCAAATAGGAAGCTTGCAAGAATAGATGAAATTGCCCATTGAATAAAGTTACAAAAGAAAGAATAGTTGAATTACCAGCAGTTTCATATTAACAAGAAACAAGACTCTGTGGCCTAACAACTGGGAAAATTCAGCGTGTACAACTATACCAAAAAAGAGAGATGTAAGAAATGCACAAATTACTGCACCATTATATTAATTCCTAACATAAGGAAATTTGTAAAATCTTAAATAATAGAACCAGATGTGAAGAAAGTAATGCTAAATTGTAAGCTGCGTACTTAGGTGAGATGGACAATGTAGACCACGGGTGTCAAACTCACGGCGTCACATTGCAGTCACATGACGCTTTGCTATGTTTGTTCCCTGGGGTGGGCGTGGCATGCGTGTGACACATCCGGCCTGAGGGCCACCAGTTTAACATCCCTAATGTAGACATTAGATAAATAAACAATAAATGAACAGATTTCAGCAAATGTAGGACTGCCTTAGCTAACTTAACAAAGATAATAGAGCATTACTTACTATAGCACGTCCCTGTCGATGAAGCTAGAATGTAGAATGTTTTAAGACTAATGAGTGTGGCAGAATGAATTTATATTTTTTGTGAGGAATATTTACAGTAAACAAGAAGCTACTATAAGTATTTAATTTGGAGAAATGGTTCAAATTAGAGGTGGGAGTGAAACAAAGATGCATATTTTCTTCATATTTATTTAACTTACAAAGAGAATAAATTACAAGAATGGGAAAGAAATTGCCAGAGGGAGTAGAGAACTGCTGGTTTAAAAAAAAACAGTAAGAATGGAATATACAGACACTATTTTGTTGGTTGAAAGTAATAAGACTGGAACAACTTATTGAAAAATCACAGTAATATTAAATGACAAAAAATAATATCATACTGTATACTTAGTGACAATGTGGTCTACAACAAAGAACAGAAGGTGGGTACAGTGCTGGCTTTAATTTTCTTGTCCTCAAGAATAAAGGAACTGCATGCTGGAAAGCATAGAAATTAATCTTAAAAGGAAGGCAATGACAAATGTAGGCAAGATCACGAAAGGAAAATGTTCCGAGAGATGAGAATAATTTAAAAATGATCTTTCCAGAAGTAATGTACAATTGTGAAAGCTGGATCCAGAAACAAAATAAGAGAAAGAATTAGATACTTTCAAAATAAGAATCTGTATTTGAATAGTAAGAATACCATGGATGAAAAGAAAACTCTTGCCAGGCAGTCCTAGACCAAATAAAGAAGTAAGTAGTTTGTAAGAAGAAACTTAGTGCCTTGAATATGCACCTTAACCAAATGATAAAGTAGGGGGGGAAATGCAATTGCCAAATCTGAGGGAAGACAACATTGACTCTGGATAAAATAAGTGGGTGTTTGCCATCAGAGAGCTTCCTGGAACATCTTTGTAAGAACTTCAAAGTGTTACTGAAGAGAGGTCAAGAGGCTAATCATATTTTCATGCAGAGAAAAAGTTGAACCTGAATGAGTGGCATCTAACTAATAGATAGTGGTCATGATGATTGGTTGGACCTTTTGTACTTCAAACTCTTGGTATTACAACATAAATAGCAGGTCCTTTTACAATTAATAATAACAGGAACTACATAAAGGCCATCTCTTTACTTTTTGTATGTGTTGCTTGGCAGATCACCAGGTAGAGGAAATAATTAGATCACGGAAGTGTGCATACAGGAAATGTGATTCCTGTGATATAATTTACATCACCACCATATATAGAGAAAATTGGATCTCTTGTCTTCCTATCTAATTGTCTAGTGAGAGATGGCTGTTTCGTGCATTAATATTCTGTTTTTAGGATTACGAACATAAAAAGTGAAAAGTCATACTGATGAAATAATTGCTTTACAAATTACAGACCACTATTTGTGAGGCAATAATTTAAGCAGTATGTCTAGCACATTTTATCCATGGTTTAAGTAAAGTATTATAAATTGACAAGGAAAATTTACAGTTTTAGTCCAACTGTGCAGCAGTCAGTATTCAGTTTTGTATAATTCAAAATTTTATTCTGTAATAAAATATGCCCAGTTCTATACCATATATATTGTTAGATTATGCTGTCTCTTACATTTTGTTTCATAATTATTTACTATTAGAAGAGCTTATTGAAACTGCTAGACACAAAATATTTTTATTTCTTGCTTCGTTAATTCTCCCCATGCAATGTTTCTTTTCAAATATAATTGCTGGTTTCATCTTTTGTTCATGCAAATAAAATTTTAAGTCAATTGAATGTCAGTGGTGTTGAAACAGAATATTTTTAATATTTTTGCTTTTTTAAATTTTCTTTTCTAGCACGAAAGACAAAAAAGAAAATTAAAGGAATTCAACAATCCAGCGTGCCTGCAGGAAGGGATACTGCTGAAAATCCCACAAACAAAGCTATAGTTCCTGCCACTCTGCCACAGCTGACTCCTACCCTAGTTTCCCTACTGGAAGTCATTGAGCCAGAAGTGATGTTTTCAGGCTATGACAGCACAATACCAGATACAACTTGGCGCATAATGTCAACTCTCAATATGTTAGGTGGAAGACAAGTGGTTGCTGCAGTGAAATGGGCAAAGGCAATACCAGGTAAGTGATATGATCCCTAATGTAGAGTTGAAGGGGAAGGGGGGGAAAGGAGTGACTGCTTGTTTTTGTCATAGTTTGCATTACCTTGAAGATAATCTGTGGGAACTTCATAGTAACTCTTCTTTCTTTCCTTTTTTCTCCCAAGAAATCAGAGGAATAATTGCTCTTATTTAAACGGCTGAATTCACTCTTTGTCTATTCAGTGGATGTTTGAGATTAGGCAAAGGACTGCAAGTTCTCCACTCTTGGTTTTTAAACAATCCTTTAAACAAAGTAATTTCTCAAGAAACCATTATGAATATGAAAATAATACTTTGGGTAAGCAGCACTTCAATTATAATGTCCAGAGGATCCACTTTTATTTTCAAACAGGCTTCAGAAACCTGCATCTAGATGACCAGATGACTCTACTGCAGTATTCGTGGATGTTTCTGATGGCTTTTGCTCTAGGATGGAGATCTTATAAACAGTCTAATGGAAGTCTACTGTGTTTTGCTCCAGATTTGATCATTAATGAGTAAGTAATACAATATCATTGAAAATACTTTGTGTTTTTTTTTTTAAATTAGGTGGTGTTTAATTACTTCTAACCCCTGGCCATCATTTTCCAGAATTGGGTCAATAATAACCTGGATTCTGCTTCTGACATTGGTGATTATTACTTTTACTGTTGGATGTTCACCATGTGGCTTTGGGTGCTTCTGCCTCTTCAGAATGTAACTTGTACATCTGGTAGTTTTATTCTATGTTTTGGTGAAATTTGGAAACAGAATCTTGAGCTTTATCTTAATAGCATGTGAGGTAACTGCAATTGTCTGACAGCTTGGGCCTTCTTGAGGTTGGCCACATAAAATAGCTATACAGCCTAAACCATGAAGGTAAGAGAGAGAAATATTGTCACTCATGCTTTTGTCACTTCCTATTTGGAGCTTTTGTCACCCCTTATTTGGAGGACAGGAAGCTTCTCTGCCACATATTGGATCAGGATGCTGCACTAGTTCATCTGGATGTGATGATCGGATGTGAATTTTATGGGATCATTCCAAGCACATTATGATGCATTATTGCATTTGTTTCAATGTGTTACTGTTTTTGTTCTGTTGACTGTTAGCACCTAGATTCTTGTGTCAGTTGGGTAGTTTTGTACTCAAAAAATACAGGTAATCCTCATTTAGCAAGTGCCATAGATAGCTACTGGTCACAAATACACCAGTAATAAATAGCCGTTAAAAATATTTTCAGACTAATGAGTGCATTTAGCCACCCTGAGTCCTCTCGGAATGGGCAGCATATAAATCCCAATAATAAATAAATAAATAAATAAACAAATAAATAAATATACTATAACAAAAGCCTTCAGTACCAAACTGATTAAGGTCTGGTCAGTTTCAGGCAGCTGCTGTAAACCTATTCTAGTCAGTTCATTAGGTTCTTGTTAGCACATTTTTAGGAAAGCACTATGCTCTGGAGAAAAGAAGCTCAGGAATAGAGCTTGTTTAAGAATCTGCTCTACAGTGGGTTAAAAGGGGGATGGGTTAGGCATGAGACACTGAACAAGAGAACTTTATGTGAATGGGATGGTGGGAACCAAGAATCTTCATAGCTTCCCTCCCTCTCTCTCCCTCTCTCTCTCTCTCTCTCACACACACACACACACCCTCTCTCTCTCTCTCTCACACACACACACACACACACTTCACTTAGTGACACTACTAAGGGAGGACTATCCGTATATAAACACATAGGTATACTGTATGTGTACATACTTTTCTCTCCTCTGCACATCAGTGGCTTCTCATCCTGCAGTGCCATTCAAGGAGGCACATTCCCTCCTATGGAAGGATGGACAGAAAAATCTGCCCATATGCCTCTGTGACATGTTTGCATAATACTTCACTAATAAAGTTGTTCTAATTCACTCGAGTTTTATTTCTTTATGGAAAAATTCTGAAGTGGTAATTGAGAAATATCTTGCCATGTGAAATGGAATATATTTCAGTCTATGAATTTGGTTGAAGTGGATGGAGTGCCCTTTAGATAAGCTCAACCACCTGTTTTGCTAGCTCCCAGCCCCTACAATGCTTTTTCAACTGGTCGTTTTTGAAGAGTACTCAGAACCTGCAACTGGTTCAAAATGTAGCAGTTTACATGCTAGCAGATAATAGCCACAACTGCTAGAGGAAGGTCTTGCAGTCTAAGGTATTAAGGAATTTGCTCTTCTCCAAGTTCTAAAAATCATTTTGGACATCTGTATAGTCTTAAAAAAGAACATTTTTTTAAAAAAAACATAGAAATGGGAGGGGGGGAACTCCTTGAAAATATTGAAACTAAAATTAACAGATTCATCCATTTCTACAAACACACATTTATCCTACTTTAACATCTTGAACTCTTGTAATTATAGTAAAGAGTATTAAATTTCCATGTCTTTCCTCAATAAACTTGCTTTTTGAATCCCACAATAAATAATATTTAATATAATTATTAGTAGAATCTTTAATATTGCTAATTGAAACAGAGTAACAGAGTATGGGGCTTTAGGAATGTTACAAAATTAAAAAATATTTTAAAACAGAAGCAACTTACAGATCTCTTTATTTGACTGACTTTGCTTTCAACTCAGACAAGCACTCAAGGCAGCAAATAAAATTTAAAAATGAAAGACAAAGCAGTAAATTTTAAATAGTGCTTATACTAAAATAATAAAAATGAAAAGATATTAAACATAGTGTATGTCTTTCTGTGGTGTTTTAATCTATTGTGAAAACAGTTGCATTCTGGAAGCTAAGTTTTCCATAGTAACATCAAGCTCTTCCACAACAGACATTCTTTGCTCCCTACATCACCCAGCCCCTTGAGTAACTGCACAGCCTAAATACTTTTTTTTTTAAAAAATCAGGATAAATTCATTTAAATCAAGTTGATTTAAATTGTGAAATAAAAAAGCCTGGGTTAAATCGAGGATTCCCTTAATATTTCCTCATCACTAAGCATGTATATTTGCATTAAACATTATTTAAATTGTAATTTCTTAAAAACTAGTAATTGGTTCTTTGTCATACAGCATGCTTTGAATTTGTTCATTTTACTCAAAAGAAAATAAGTCTGTGCAAAAGTACAATGACGCATAAGCAAACCTTAACTCTTTTGAGATAATCACCCTTTCCTAAAGATTTGCCATAAATACTTTTCAGGTCATCTATACTTTCCTTGAAGACATTCAAAAGGATTGGTGGTAAAGCCTACAGGGTCACTTTTTTTGCAAAATCATTTTCTGTACCTGCAGATAAACTGGGAAGACCATTAAGACAGCCATCCCAAAGTTTCAAGAGGATATGACCACTTCAACTGTTTGAAAAGTAACTCAAATAGGCTTGTCATAGGCAAAGTATCTATCCTCCATATAATTTGCACAGCTACAACCTGTGTCATATCCACTTCTATAAATATGTTTAGTTCTTGACATCACTCTTTAATCAGGATTCAAAGAAATTGGTGTAGGTTTAGAGAAAGTAATGAAGATGATCAGGGATTAGAAATGTATGAACATAGATCAAAGTACTAGAATATTTGTTTTCAATTCATTCCAGAGTGCAGGACATACAATACCTTATGAGAATGAATTTCAACTGATTGGTAGAAGAAATGTCTTAACTATAAGATAGTTCAAGAGTAGAACCAATTATTTAGGGAAGCAGTTTCTCTTTGAAGGAGATAATCAGTGAGAGGCTAGATAAGCATCTATTCAATCCAATTCCTGGTGTTGGTATTTATAGCCTATATAATTTCTTTAAAAAAAAAAAAAAGATTATCTCTGTTGCTCAAACTTGTTCAATCTTGGGGAAAATGTACCAGTTTATGTAGAATTATGCAGGTTTTAGGGATTTTTATCGCTAAGCTAACAGGTTTTGTGGGTGTTGAACTGAATGCTATGCATTGACCTATTATCATACTTGAACCTAATCCCAATTCTCTCTATATATTCTTAATTATTGTTATTCCTGTGGTGAACTAATTCCATCATCAGGCTGGAAAGATCTTTGGACTGCTAGTTGAACTCTTTATCCAGGGCAACAGTCCTCGTAACATCCCCTTGAAAAATCTCAGTCATGGAGCATTCATGACTCCAAATAGCAGGCTGCTCCACTGTTTAAAAATTTTCATAGTCCAGGTATTCTTTCTTATTTCAAGTTTGCATGTCCTTCTATAATGTTTCTAGCTATTGATTCTTGTCCTGCCCAATGGAAAATAAACCAGCATCCACCTTCCAAGTATTGCAAGACTGCTATCATATATTAACTTGGCCTTCTCTTCTTTAATATAGCTACATCTTTTAACCAATTCTTTCATAGCATTTATTCTCCAAGCACCTCACCATCTTTTTTTTTGCACTTTTTTGAGTTCCTCAACATTCTTTTTTGTATTGTGGCGAACAGAACTGACCAGCACAGCCGAGAGTGGAACAGTCATTTCACACAATCTTGGCATTATATTTCTGTTTCATTAGATGCCCATCTTTTACTCTCTCTTTTTAGTGTTGTTTGTTTCTGGGTCTTGACTAGAACAAGGTGTCTATTGAAAACATTCTTCCTAATTTTGGTAAAGTTCAGCCCAACTCTCACCAAAAGCCTTTCCTGTTGATTGTGTAGATCATTGTCTAGAAATATAAAGTTTTCTTACTGACACCATCCCTTGAATAAGTGATTGACATCCAGAAGCCTCTGTTCCATTCTTGGGCCATGATCTTCAGTTGGAGTAAAATACCTCTTGATCTCCAAATTCTTTTGTCTTCCTGCCTAGCTCCTTATAGTTTCTTGATAACATTTCCAGGCTCTTTCTTAAGTATGATTTATTTCAACATGAAATAGAAGGATGGGATCCATCAGTCATTTAACTAATTGGGTTCGCCTCTTCATCATATCCCAGATCTGGGAGAAAATACACCTTTCTTTTGATATCATGTTTGATTTGCAGATTGCTGTTAGGCACAAAACAACCAGGTCCACGATGAAGAATTTGGTTAGCTGATTTATTATTCAGGCCTATACACAAGAATGTTTTCAGAGTAATGGTTTGCACCTGAGTGAGACTGGATAAGGTGCAACTGCATTCAAAGTGGGGTGGGGGTCAAATTTCACTGTCTTGTGCCCATGTAGGGATTCTAGACTGTCCCTATTTACTCCTCTCCCTGGCTCAGCTAGTATCTCTCCTACAATTGCTAACTCCATTCCTCTCAACATTGAGACACTTATCACTACCGCACACCTTTTTCTCTTCAGGACAGCATTAGTTTCCTCATATCTATGGAAGCCCAAGCTCCTTTCCTCCCCTCCCCTTCCTTTCCCTTCCTTTTACTTGAATGTTGAATGAAAACTTTCAGAAGTGAATCATCCCTGAGGGGAAGGACTGAATTGATTCTCCAGTGATGGGCATCCCTCCTGGTTTTTTGGGTCATCCATATTACATGCTGTCAACTCTCCTTTCCCAGGGCTCCTCCTTCCATTTTCTTTCTCTCATGATGAATCTTAATATGGCTCAATGTGCCTCCAAGTCCTCCACATTCCTCTCCAGCAGCACAACGAATTTACACTTTTATACAATTGTAGTTGAAGTTATACTTACATGATAATATGCACAATGTTTATTCCAGGCAGGAACACATGCATCATGCATATCTTGCAGTGAATCAGCACTTAACTCCTTGTCTGTATCTATAAATTTCCCAAAACTCATCCTGGAGATACCTGGTCTTGAGCCATGAAATGCTTTGCAACCAACATTTTGAATTGTACTTGGAAGCCAATGCAGTGCTCACAAAAGCAGTGTACATGGCTGTAATGACTTTTGCTTCCTGAGAGAAGGCTGCTGTAACTAATTACAATTTTCAGATAGTCTTTAAAGGAGGTTCCATGAAGGAAAAGGATACAATTGGCTATCTTTAAAATGAATACCAATTTGATTTTTAGTTTTCTTGGCACCTTGAAAATTGTTATTTAGTCAAATAATTTTTCGGGTAATTATACTATAAAAGGCACAGAACTGCATATAGACTGCTAGTTAAAATAATGCTTTACTGGAGAAACAGAAATTCTGCTAAAAGGAGATAATACTGTAGCCTATGTGAATAGGTAAGGAACCAGAGTGGCGTCCTTCATAAAATTTGAATCAGAAAGATCTGGACTTAATCACTGTGATGTTTAACTTAATGGGTGTCTTATTTCTTTTACTTCCAGGAGACGTGAATAAGAGGTCTGGGCTAGTTTGTCACTTCCCATTTTCAAGGCTTTTGTGACAATATATTGAATCTGTAAACTGCCTCAAATGGAGGCAGGTAAACACTTAAAACAAATAGGGATTCTTAAGGAATTAAAAGTTGGTCAAACAGGTTTGAATATTGTTCATGTTTGCATGAAAATCTGGTAATATTTTAATATAGTAACAAATGTATGTAGAAAAGGAAAAGGGAAATAGTAATGACATTGCAGATTTGGCAGTGTAATGGCAAAAAATGGATACTGAAAAAAGGAATCAACTTTCCTTTCCTTTGACCAATTCATAAGTTATGTTGGAACAATTTACAAATGGAGATTAAAGCTTAGAATATATTTCTAAGTATTTTTTAAAAAGAAAAAAAGGGAAATGCTTACTGATAACGCAGATTTTTTTTTCAGCAAACATCTGTAATCTTACAGTTATAACACAATTTTACCAGCAGTGGGTAAACATTTTAAACTGCTCAAGTTTAGTTTAAAAAGAAGATAGATAAATTTTAAAAAGTTTCCCTACTTGTTGATTTTCTCCATACTAAAATATAAGTAAGCAAAAATAATTTAAAACATTTATTATGAGGAAATAGAACACACACTGCTACCCCCTTTATTCTAGATTACCCTAAGATTATCTAACAATCCTCTTTCACTTGGGATGCTTTTTTTCTGAATGGAAGTGTTGATGAGAAGAGCAAAGGGTCTACTCATTCAGCGGCTGCCATGTTTTTAGAGAGTTAAGATATACACCTGCATAGGCATTAAGAAGGCTCAGCACATTGTGTGTCTTGATCCTACCCTTGCTTCCTCCATCATTATTCAGGTTGTCCTGACTTACCAACAACAATTGGGACTGGCAACTCCAATGCTAAAGGCAGAGGCCACTAAGTGAAAATTCATGTGACCGCACTGTCATTTCTACTACTGTCATTAAGCAAATATATTAAGTGTGGTCATCATATGACCATGACTTGCGATTTTACTGCCGGCTTCTCTGTTGGCTGTTGTCAGAAGCTGATTGTGAGGCTGAGGCATACAAATGGTGATTACGTGACTGCAGGATGTTGTGACCGACAAAATACCACCCCGTTTAAAAGTTCCCAATTGTTGATCACAGGAACACGGGGACACTGCATGGCTATAAATAGGAGAGTTGGTTTCTTCCCCCCCCCCCCCCAACTGTTGTAACTTTGGATA
>JANHGD010003763.1:77168-87856 GCA_027560375.1 Imantodes cenchoa | reverse complement strand
GAGTTGGTTTCTTCCCCCCCCCCCAACTGTTGGAACTTTGGATAGTTGCTAAACAAGGCAGTTGGTAACTGAGGACTACCAGTGGTCAATATCAAAGAACTGCAAGACAGTATTGAGAAATGGAGAAATTCAAGCTATGTCATGTTCTGTTTAGAGTACATGTGTGATGCTGTAATGTTTGGAAGAGGTAAGCTAATTGAAATACGATACAAATCTTTCTTTCTAGCTTTTACTCTGATCCAGGCTCCCAACGGTCTGGCAGAATCTTTTTGTTCTGAATCTTCAGTCAAAATGGAAGTATTGTCGGGAGGAGGGAAGGGAAATCTAAATAGAGCAATCACTTTGTTCTGGATGAGATTATCTGTACTCCCTGTGAAGTTTACTTCATTAGGGATCACTCCCAGTTTATCACCTTAAGAAACGAAGGTCATAATGAGAGTTTTGTCCAGATTCATTTGGTATGCCAGCAGGAGCCTTTTTTGGTCTATTTTTGCTGTAGCTACTAAATCTTCCAGCCATTTCAAGTTTAGATTACTGTAAGATGCTTGATGTGAGTCTGCTCTTGATAGCAGTCCAGAAGTTCCAGTTGATATAAGTTGCTGTCCAAAGTCCATTTAAAACATTTACTCTTAAGTCCTATTTGAGGCCTTTGTAAATACAGCTTATAAACATGGTAAATAGTTGGCGGCCAAACTAGTTGAACAGCAGTCTCTTTTGAGAGTATTGGTACATTGCCATATGTCCTATTTTCTTCAAAGAATATTAAGGTTGAAGATATATAACTTACTAGCTGAATACCTGTGCTCCGCTACGAAACTTATGTGATTGGGCTTGATAAATCGACACTTACAGTTTGAAAATTAATGAGTAGTTATATTCTTCCTTCTCTCCCTCGGCCTTGCCCCACCGAATCCTCCCCTATCCCATCCCCTTCTCTCCCTTAGGCTTGCCCCACAGAAGCCTCTCCTATTCTATCATGTTCTTTCCAGAGTTATTTTCAGGTTGGGAGGGTGAGTAGAACATCTAACTAATTAGCATCAGAGCGTGTTAATAATAATATAAAAAATACTAATGATCTGATGGTCGTTTTGAAAAATCCTTTCTTAGCAAGCACCTAGAAGCCAAGGGGAACATACGTGTCAAATTTCAAGTTTGTAAGCTTTACGGTTCTAGAGATTTCGTGATCGCGGCGTGAGTGGTTTTCGCTTTTATATAGCGAGATTCAATTTTCTGGGATATTCAGGAGGTGTTAAAATAATTCGATAAAGAAATCTATTGGTTTCTTTTTACTGATACAGATGTGTGTGTGCTCTTTTTCAGGCAGAGAATGAATCTACCATGCATGTATGATCAGTGCAAACGTTTACTGATGGTTACTAATGAGTTAGCCCGGCTTCAGGTTTCCTATGAAGAATATCTCTGCATGAAAACATTGCTCCTTCTCTCTACAAGTAAGTGGTTATTTCTGCCCTTCTGCTTTTTAAAAAATCTTGATCTATTTTGCAGATTGTGACATCTTCATCAATATGAAACCTAGTTTCAATCCAAATAGATGTTGCTGTGCTTTTTCTCTATTACCGCTCAATTCTTACCAGTCTAAGGATAATCAGTAGGAATGAGTTATGAATCCATTATAAATATATTTCCCAGTGTATTGAAATAGTTTATTTTATGATTGATGGTTAAGATTGCAGAATTTCTGCCAGACAGAAAATATTTTACTTTTGGAAATTATTAAAGTGCTTGGTTGTTAAGATGACTCCAATTCTGTTGTAAGTGAAATTTTAACCATGGCCAATATAATATAATAATTCATATTGATGAAACAGATTGTTATATTGCACAAAAAATTCAAAATAAATTATCTGAACCAGTCCCATTGTCCAAGTCAGGGGTCAGGAGAAGTCCAGCCGTATCTTACTGAATATAAATTTCCTATTCCTTTTGTAACTAAATATATCATTGAATTGAACCTGAATCTGCCCCATAATGAAGCTGGTTTGTTGAGATTCTTTGAAAAAGATATTCAGTTTTCAAAATACAGTAAAAACATAGATATTGACGAATGAAGGGATAAAAATTAGAAAACCAGTAACTATATGTGGAAACAGATTGTTAGAGTATTTACTGTAACTATATGTAAGGTTGGTCAATAATGCACGGGTTTTTTTAGGCAGGGAATGAATCTACTATACATGTATGACCCATGCAGTTGTTTGCTGATGATCACTGATCAGAGTATTTTTGTGTTACTGTGAATGTAAAATGGTCACGTGTAATTTAATATTCTGTCACCTTAATCCAGTTCCTAAGGAGGGCTTGAGGAGTCAGGCTCTCTTTGATGAAATCCGTATGACATACATCAAAGAGTTGGGGAAAGCCATTGTGAAGAGAGAAGGAAACTCTAGCCAGAACTGGCAACGATTTTATCAACTGACGAAACTTTTGGACTCCATGCATGATGTAAGATTTATTAATATGCATTTATGTACCTCAGTGTAAATATATTTCGTATTTGCTATTATTCTGTGCATGTGTGAATATGTGTGTACATCAAATACTATCTTCTACATAAGCACTCAAGGCTAGCAAAACATCTTTGTTGTATTAAAGATGTAGGGGTAAAATATGCTTAAAATATTTTAGAATATCAGAAAAACCTGGCTTCATCCTTCCTTCTTATCATTTACAGGTGGTTGAGAATCTTCTAACTTTTTGCTTCCAAACATTTTTGGATAAATCCATGAGTATTGAGTTTCCAGAAATGTTGGCAGAAATCATCAGCAATCAGTTACCAAAATATTCAAATGGAAATATCAAGAAGCTCCTATTTCATCAGAAGTGACTGCCTTAATACAGAAAGGTTGCCTTAAGAAAAAAAAACACGTCAAAGTATAACTTCTTTTTTTATAAACTAAGAGACTTGTTAATTTTGTTATTGTACCTATATTAGGTATTTTTGTTTTTGTTTTGTAATTATGCACTACATGTGGTTTACAGAGGGCCAAGATCTAGCTTTCAGAAGACACCTCAACTGAATGAATACAAGAAAGAAAAAGAACGAAGTATGGCTTGGGATTTTTCCTCTATATATACCATCATGCTGGCAGTATAGAATGCATCAAAAGCAGCATTGTCAAATTTGGAATCTGCATTGTCAACATTCTGCTAGGAGTTTCTGCAGTTGGCTGGTTAAAATTTTCTAGATTTTTGTTTTGGTATAGATTGTTTTGTATAGTTAAAGTAGCATTTTTGATTTATGCATGTAACATGAGGAAAGTTTACAACTGTATATCAGAAAAGGGAAGTTGTGCCTTTTATAGCTATTACTGTCTGGTTTTAGCAATTTCCTTTACCTTTATATACAGTGGACTAGCTTGCTCATTTTTTCTTACATAATTTTTGTAAAACTTCAAGATGCCTATTGTACAGCTGTTTTTAAAGTGGGGCAGCTCATAGCTTAATGACTTCTAGATAATGAACGTCAAGTATAATCATATGAATATAAGGTGGCTTGTCTAATATGACTGTCCTAATAACCCTTCTAAATTTGGCCTATAATTCAGCCTTCTTCAGTGGGGAATGGGGATCGAAATGTATTCCAAATCTAACCTGAACACTGGAATTGCTTATTTTTTGATATTGGTCATGCATGTTCTGTGAGCTACTAGAAAACTAGCTTTGTCTTAAACAAGTGTTAATGAACACAAACATTTTTTAAAGCAGCCTAGATATTTGCATTTAATGCAATAGCCATAATTGTAAGAATCTTGGGCTGGATTGACATTAAAAATATCAGTCTTGATTGCCCATCAGGAAACTTTCAGGAAAATATGCATTATTGTTTAAAAGTTTACTTATACATGGAGAAATTAACTTTTTCCATACACAGTTATTGCCATATAAGTGTGTACTCCAATGTGTATCAGTGTATATTATATATACAATGGCCACAATCCAGAGCAGCTATAACGTGCATACCAAAATCATTGTGCACAGAAATTGGCATATCTGTTCTCATTGGACACTCAGACATAGCAGAACCTGTTCTTTTAAAATATGTATGTAGAAAAAAAAGCAGTATTGGTAGCCTATTCATATTTTTCAGAACAAATAACAAATTTACCTCTTGGGATCTCAGAATAGGTAGATTCTAAAGGGAAACCTCTTCCCTCAAATGTGATCAGAACTGCTGGAAACTAGAGTGAAACGTTTCAGACTTAATATGATGGGCAGTGCATATCCAGTGGATTAGGTCCACTGGATATGCAAGACTCTAAACCCCACCTATTCTTGCAGTAGCTATATCGATTCCCAATAAAGCAGTTCAGCAAGCTGAAAAAGCCAGTTTCTGTTGTTAGATTGCACACTGGATTGAAGGCAAATGTATACAAAACCTGACTCCATTTTAAGTTAGAAATTGATGACTACATTTCTCTGTGTGTGTATGGGTGATATACACACATACACATGCATATACATACATGCACACACAAACACATATACATACATTATACATGCATACATATATATATATATATGTGTATATATATATATACATATACACACACACACACACACACAAATATATGTGTGTGTATGTGTGTGTATAGACACACACATATATACCAGGATTTACAAAATAATTGTACCTCTACCCTGTATATGTTTCTAATGGTTCTTAAAAGATTTTAATCCAAATAAGATTTTTAGCTTTATGCAGAAAAGAAAATAGACCAAACTACAAGAAGAAGAAGAAAAAGTTTTATGGAAAATTAAAATCCCAAACTTGTAAATGGCTTCACTTCCGTTTTTCACTCTCTCGCTCAAGTGAACAATCTGGAGAACACCAAGATTCCACTGCTGATTTTGTGCTTTTAGTATAGTAGTTGGTCTCTGTACAGCTCCAGTCCTTCTCTATCAAACTCCTAGTGTGCCATAAAACAACCATATATGTCTTGTGATTTTTTTCCTTGTTGTTTTAAACAATTTGTAAGCTGTAGTAGCCCATCCTCTGAGCACCTTAAGAATTTTCAGTAAATTTAAAATACTATATGCCACTCTAAACGTTAAAAACAAAACAAAAATATTTTAAGTGGCCAAAATAAAACAAGAGGTATAGATGCTTAACAAGAATTAACAATCATAATGTGATATGTTACTAATAACAATTTTGTTTAATTAATACTTTCAAATGTATAGAATCTGATAGTGTTTGAAGAAAAGAAGGAAGGGCTAATACAGCTTTAAATGCAGTTTATCAACTTATTGTATAATAGCTTGTATAGTGTATCATAAGAAAGGTTTTTAGATGACAGATTGCTTTATCATGACACATATATTTTTTCTAGGGGTCACAAATGTGTTGATATGGTAACCCATAAAAATGTGGTTTGTCTGGAAGTATTAGTCTTCACAGCATTGTGCTGCAGTATCTAAGAGGTACTCTAATTTTATTATGTATGTCTGTTATTTCTCTTTTCCTTATTGTTCTAAATGAATTTACCCATATTCAATGGAAGCTCCTGGGGCAGAGATGTAAATCCATTAAACCATTGTAGGAAAAAAAAGGGTTGAAAATTAAGTATGATAATCCAACCTCTGTATCTGGTTTCCCCAACTGAAACTATAGAATCTGGGTGGGTTTATGAAAGCCCTACATACACTCATAAACACACACATACAGAGACAAAACATACAGAAGAAAAAAAATGAAATATTGGGCTCATATATGCTTTAGCCTATATGTTCACACCACCAACCTGTGTGATTACTTTTAAATATTCTCTCTTTGAGCAAAGCAAAACAGACCAATTTTGCAATAAAATGCATATAGGTACCAGCAATATGTAAATATAGATCATAGTTTGAACAAAGTCAAGTACATTTCTAATTATTCAACAAAACTGCTCCTTGTAAAACTAGAGATTTTACCTGAGCTATTTTTGTCTTGTCTTAATCCTCTTTTAAAATGTGAGGCTTATAAATGAAAATCTCCTGAGCGCTGCATTCAGTACTTGGGAGTAAAATAGAAAATGTAAGGAAAGGAAAGGAAAGATTTTTCTTTATGGTATTTGTGCAGTTCCAGAGTTAGGAACTGTGAACAGCTGCTGTGAATTTTCTCAAAACAGCTGGATAGCTGTGAGTTGCAGTTGAAAAAAAACCACAGAATAGAAAGCAAAAGATACACCCGTTTCACATAATCCTCTTCTGACTATCACACAGGGAAAATAGCTTTCTCCATCACCAGTTGCTTAACCATGGTTTATTGAATAGACCAGAGTTTGCTTGGTTCACCTAGCAAAACCAAGCCATGTTTCTTTGATATTCCTGTATGGGTTTACAAAGCGTACTAAGCCACAGAGAAACATGTTGGAATAGCATTTTGTGTAAAGCCAGCATTCTGCATGATTTTCTCTTCAGGTGCTATTCACGTAGCAGTTCCAAGTATTACTGCTCAAGTGATAATTTACAAGATACCCAGAAACAGGCACATAATCTGTGCTACTGAATAAGCTTGTAAACATTTACATGTTTAGTCATTTACTTAAGTATCAGTGAATATTTTAACAATAGTATGCAAACTATTGAAAATCTACTTTGACTGTTTTTGGTTAACACTAACAGGTTTCAGTGTTTACTTTCAAAAATGCTCCTGGAAGGATAACACACAAGGAGGATACCAGAAATTATACTTGGAAAATGACATGTATTAAATATTTTCACCCCCACTGCAAAGTTTAAGAAAGCTAGGAATGTGTGATTAACAAATATGTGTGTGTGAGATGATGGTTTACCAACACAAGTGAGGTATCATGTGTCTGTGTGAAGACAAAGTCTGGGTTGTAAAGGCTTTTATTTTATGTAAAATATTTGTTGAATTTATGAATTTCTTAAACACAGAAGTGCTGATTTTAGAAAATTTCAGTTTAAATGTGCTAAATGATTTTAAACAAAAGCCATTTAAATATATAAGCATTTAACAAAATATGATTTTGTTTGGCTATTCTTTTTTGTGCTGTGGGAAATCAGCACTGCAAATAAAACAGGGGAAATTATGACTTCTGTCTCTTCAGTGCCTTGCCACATCATGCTGACCTGGAAATGGTTTGGATAGCACTAAATATGAATGTGGTATGCTAACATTTCGCACGGTCATTGGTAGGAATAGTCTTTCATAGAATTTATTCAGGCATTGGAGAGATGAAATGCTAAAGTAAGGAAGAGCTTATTTGGCTAATATCCTTATTTTAATTATTACTACCTGTTGAAGTGATTCCTAAGAAAACATTTATGATTAGCATGCCAATCTTGCCAGTCAGATTAAACTAAAAGTACATTTGATAGGGAAAGAAAATCAGAGAAATATAAAATGAACACAAATATGAAACAAGTGCCAGCCTACCTTTAAATACAGAGCTTCTAAGATTCATAACTTCATATTAGGACAGGGAAGAAGGATAAGTCAGGGAATGGAGAAACGAGATGTGTTGTTATAATCCCTATGAATAGAATTTGAAATGAGGGGCATTGCCTAGAAACTTAAATTTGTTTAGGGTTCAAAACATTTGTTGGATCTTAATTCTCCATGGTGGTGTAGAGTCCAATATTACGACGCAAGGAATTTAACCCTTCTATACTCTGGGGAGGAGATGAGCTTTGATGAACTACCTTGGGTTAAATAGATCTCACACAACAAAAATACAAAATTGTGTGACTTTATACAGGAGTGCATTATGCAGGCAGGGTATCTTGTGTTTATAATTCCTGTAGACTTTCCAGAAGACTTGGAAGTACAGAGAAAAATGCATATATTTTCTTCAAACTGAATGTTGGATTCAGAAATATAATTTTATCTGTAGAAGGTGCTCCTTTTATTTTGTGCCAAAGGAAAGTGACAGTCCAAAGATTTTTTCCCCTTTCGTAAGTACAGTATAAGCCAAGAAGGCTGTAGAAATTGCCCTTTAGGCTGCAGCATGCATGCTTCCTGTCTTTTGTACTTGTGTATAAGCCTTTGCAAAACTGAACCAGTGACTATTTTCATTTCCTCTCTGTTCTGAAGAGCCACCCAAATCTGGAATCATTCATTTTAAAAACTTGTAGGCCTAATTAGTGGTGCAGTTTCATAAAGTAAATATTGTGCATTTCCTTCATGTTCTGCCCTTATCGCTCTAATCTTTTTAAATCAATCAATCAATCAATCTCTCTCTCTCTCTCTCACACACACACACACACACGAGAATCAGATCACACAAATACTAGATTTATTGTGTTAAATGCATGGAGCTGACACAGCCGGGATGGAAACATACTTTCTTCATGGTTCTTCGAAGTCTGTTGAGATACCTCTGAGTGTAATAGGGTTAAGACCAATAATTTTTGAGAAGGGGTGGCAAGGCCCTGGTGGCCAAGCCACTTTAATTTGAAGTATGCACTTGAGTATTTTATAGAAAGGGACCAGAATTTTCACCCTTTTTCATACGCAAGCCTCACCTACCGCCTGGTTCACACTGAAGTGAATTAGGCAGTTCTGAGTGTATCTACATTTTTATGCTATTGCTGTTACACTGAAAAATACTTTCAGGCAAGGCAGAGCCTCATATTGGGTTGTTTTGTTTTTTTTAAATGAAGGACCTTTTGAGGCTTTTCTGATAAAAGACCACATATAAGAAAATTGTCACCTTCCACCCACTCAACCCAACATAGTTAATAGCACGGATTCAACAGTTTGTCAACATTCTATTTTGTATATTATACAAAAATATATAATGGGGACAAATGCTATGTTATGCTGGTGTATGGCGTTAATAAAAAAAAGCTTTTTTCATTATTTTTATCACAGTAATTTTAAACAGTGTAAAAAGAATTAAAACAAGTGACTCCTGTCTTAAAACAAAAGTTGTAGTTTTTTATTCATGCCGAATAACTGTAGTTACAGTGTCTTTCAACATAATCAGTGAAAAATGTTGGACTGTAAAATCTTGTGTGGAATTGTTAAGCATTTATTTTCATTTTAAATTTTGCTGTTCTGGTAATTCAAAGCCACACGTCTGTACAGAAGCTGCCGTAAATGTAAGCCATTTACAGCAATGCTGAATAATGGACAAAATGACAATAAAATTCTGCTTTTTCATTACATGTTCAAACACTTTTGAAGTGGCTTTTTTTCTCTTGTGCAGAATGCTGAATCTAAGCTTATTAACTTCTTTCTATTCTCCATCATGGGTGGAGTCATCATTCAGGATGGGTTGTCCTTGTCCACTTAGCATGAGGACCAGGTCTGTTACTTTTTGCTGGATTCCCCCCTCTTAGGACCCAGCTTCAACTCGGTCTACAGACTGGACAGACATGGCTATCTTTCCATCCCTTCCTGAATAGAGCTTTTTACTCTTCTTGCTGAATTTCCTGCTTTAAATCCGAACTGTTTCTCTCTCTGAGTTTGATCACATAGGAACAGTCAGTTTGGGCGCTTGGCAGCTGAGCTTGCTCCTGCCACGACAGGGGCCTTGGCCCCCCTTCCATTTGGCATTGACTATGAAGGGCTTGCCCTGGTCTGCCGTGATTGCTTTGGACTCCGGCAGTTTACTGAGGGAGCGGCGTGGCTTGGAGGTTCAGCCACCTTTTACTATAGTCACGGGCGTGTGGATTCTAATGACATCACGTCGCGCCAAAAGGGGGGATCAACACACAGGAGGCCCTCTACCATATCTCCCTTTCCCCCTTCTTTGGATCGCTGTCAGTTGCTGCTGGGGGGGTTGCCGCCAAAGAGTGGACTTTTTTTCCCACCTTCGATTAACGGCCTCGTGAAGGGGACCGGCTTAGCCCCTTGAGCCTGTGCTCGCGCTGCCTCCCCAATTTGGAACCAGTTACTTCCTTTGAGGCTCCAGTAAGCCCGAGGTCCGTTTGTGTGTGCCTGGACCATAGAGGGCATGCCCTGGTCGGCACAGTGAGCTAATTGACATATTGCCAGCCCACCATTTCTGGCCGACCATTTCTGGCCATTTTGGTTTTTTTGTCTTGTTGGACCTTCAAAATGGCCAATGAAGCAGTAAAAACCGCAGGGCAAAATGGCCAATGAAGAAGGAGAAACCACAGGGCAAACACCTCCGCAAGACGAACCGCTGGGTTCCTGAAGACAATATACCTGGTCCCTCTTCTCAGGCGATGGCTGGGCCCTCTAATCAATCCAAGGGCTCCAAGGCCTCTGAAAAGCGCAGAGTACACCCAGATCTCCAGTGGTACCAACTGACTGCCTGGCGGTTGAGTGGCGCACCCTGAGGCAGCAGAACTATGACTCTGATGTCATTCTCACCAGGCATCCTCTTGTTTCTCCATGGAGCAGATTTACACTGTGACATGGAAATCCTGCTCCTGGTGCGCATCGGAAGATCTTTCACCTACCCACATTCCTCTTCCAAAAATGTTGAAATTCCTCCAGCGGGGCATGGCCAGGGATCTCACCCCCCAACACTCTTCACCGCCAGGTGGCCGCCATGTCATCTGTCCTTTCATATGATCAGGTGGGCTTCCAACCTTCATCCTCCAGTTATCCACTGTTACCTGATCTGGGACCTGCCCAGGGTGTTGCAATCGCTGACAGGGGCTCCTTACGAACCACTTCGGTTGGCTACCATCAGGTCCCTATCCCACAAGGTCGCCTTCCTAGTAGCGATCATATCGGCTCGCAA
>JANHGD010003760.1:10337-22592 GCA_027560375.1 Imantodes cenchoa | reverse complement strand
TAATAACTGGATAATAATCAGGAGCAGGGAATAAGCTTTAGCCTATCATTTTGGTGTTCCTAGTTGATGTTCCCTAAATCTTATATGGGTTCAACATTGTTCTTTGACATTTTTTACATGGCTTGCCGATCAACATTTTCATACATCACCTCTTGTTTAGTGATGAATGTTTATTGATAGTTTTATTGTAGAAAGTGAATTCACCACAGATGCTCTGCTCCAGAGGAAAGTATGCTGAATGAGGATATAATATTGTAGGTTTAGGAATTTTTTTGGTCATTTCCTCTAACCATATCACAGTCCTTAGACTGAAATTAAATAAAATTGTTTAATATGACAAGAGCTGAAGTTATATATCCTGCATAGTTTTATTAATTTTACTAGCTGCATCATGTACAAATGACAAATCAGACTCAGCTATTTTAACTGAACGTTTAAGGATACATTTGGAATTTGGAATGCTTAGGACACGGGTGTGAAATTCGCTGTGTCATGTTGCTGTCACATGACGTTTTGTGACGTTTTTCCCATCAGTGGAGCTGAGCTGGGCGTGGCCTCCACATGACGCATCCAGCCTGTGGGCCGCCAGTTTGACACCCCTGGTTTAGGATGAGGCACAACTGTACATTTAGCATGCCAGATTTGTTATTCCATATTGTTTAGGTAAACTGTATTGGTACATATGTTAAGATTTAAACTTCACCAATAACTATATGTTATTTTATGTGGATGTCAAGTAATTTCATAGTTTTTTCTAACTGTATCCTGTATTCCTGTGATTTATTTGCGATGTTTTAGTGTTTATTTATTCATTAGTCTTCTATACATTATTATATAGTGTTTCATTATATATTTGGAACATTTTTTTTTCTATTTTGCGTGAGGTCAATTGTTAATTCAATTTATACATTCTATAAGAGAACAACATTAAGATTTTAAACCTTGAATATACACTTGTAAAGTCATAGCTGACAGCACATGCTAAACTGAACAATTATTTATTTTAAAATGAAGAGCATCATTGTTATTTCAGTGCTACAGTCATGTTTCTTGCATTTTTGTTTCACAATAATTTTGAAAAAAGTATTTCCAGCTTCAGTTTTTTTCAAGGATAAATTGTAGATATCATACTAGTAAAGCTTGCATTTTAAGTGAATCAGTTTCCTAAAAGTTTCTTTGTATCATAGGGCATTTCCAGTAGAGAAGAGGTCAGTTATTTACAAATGTCTATTAAATACAATTTATCATAATTACATATATTACATAAATTATGTCACTGGTATCATTTTGCGTCACTGCTGTGATATCATTATGCAATTGAGATCACTTACTTGAATCCATTTAGCTATTTGCATAATGTGGTTATTACTCAAATGTTATAAATCTATGGAAAATGTCATAATTTATGCAAATGACATCAATTATGAAGTCCATTGTAAAGCAAAATCTAGGTTTCACTATTTAAAGAATGTCCTAGTCTGCCTGCTGTTTTTTTCCCAGCCAAAAAAAAAAAAAGTACCTATACATAATTGCAGCCACAGCTGGGCGTACCTTCCAAAGCAGCTGCCTAAACTTTGTAAGAGATATGGCTGCTTTAACTTGAGAAGTTATTATGGACGCTCCCATATATTGTGAATGAGTCTTCCAAATATTTGATGCAGCCCTTGTATCTAATTGTAGCACTTCTATTATATATTTTAACAAGTATAGTTTATTAAGTATAGATAGATGCTTTCAGTGCCAATGTTATAAGGCATGAAAATATTCCATGTGGCCTTAATAATTTTAGTTCCAGTGTTTTTACAGTTGATAAACTTGAAATATTTTAATGAAAAATCATGTTTATTTCTGATTAATAGGAAATTAGGCAGGAAATGACCTAGAATTAGGACTGTCAATGTTCCAGCAGGCAGCTGAAGCACATTAATACATTTTGTTCTCTTTGCCACCTACACTTGATTCATTTTGAAGGGTGACAGAAATAAATTATACAGCCACAGACATCAGATACAGTATAATCAATCCATATGCCTCCATTCTAAATAATTAAGGAAGTAATGACAGAGTTGAAATGGATTAAAAGGTACGCAGGGTTTATTCCTGCTCAAATTTTTATTTAATTAACAGGTAGAATACAATGGATTGTGTCCAGCAGTGTTTTTGCTTTCACTTCTTCACTAATTTCCTCAGACTTACTAAAGTCTTGTATTGGAAACCTCTTTCTAGGGGTCGGGGAATTCTCTAGAATGATTTCAGATATCATAGAAGGCCAAGTCAGCAGTCATAACAGAGGCAATTATTCTCATAAACTACTTAAGAAAGAGGAAGCAAAATAAATGCCAATTTGAAATTTGGAAATATGTTGCATATGAGGGCTTATTAAACTTTCATGACCCACAGTTCGAGAAAGCAATGAGATTTATTTAATTTATATAGCCACTCATATAGGAACTCACTGTGGAAAACAAAAATCAGAAACCAACTATATAGATCCATTAAATTTTGCAAGGGTTGGCACTCTGTGCTTGGGAATAAGATTTCTCTAACACATGGATGGCTCTACTTTGCAAGAGTGAGGGAGACTTGCTTGTTCCATCTAGTCCAGGGGTGTCAAACTTGATTTCATTGAGGGTTGTATCAGGGTTGTGTTTGACCTCTGAGTGCCAGAGGGGGCTGGGGGGGAGGGCTGGCACGGGACTGTACCTCCGCAGACGTGGTTTTATAAATTATAAAAATAGAGATATGTATATTTCTGTGTTTTTTGTTTTTTTAATACATACATGATCTACTTGATCACGCTATAAGAAAGACCAGATCAAGAAACTGACTCCATAGGAAGACTAGAACTATAAATTATTGACATAGGCTATAATAGCAGAATCCTGCAAGCCTGAAAGGTAAAATATTTTACCTTTCCTCCCTTTTATAACCACCTAAGTCAAGGACGCCTCCTGCAGCACTCTGGCAGCCAAAATGGGGTGTAGGGGGGCACAAACGCCCCCCCCCATTGCCCCACTTTTGGTAACAGAGGCACCGTGGGCCTGTCCTTTGCTATTTCCAGGCGGCCCCGTAGGCCGTATCCAGCCTCCGCGCCTTGAATTTGACACTCCTGATCTAGTCTGTCACATTTTCCTTTTTTTATCTGCTATTGATCTTAATATAATTTATTTGATTGTTTCTTTGGATTGTGTATCCATAGTCTTTGGAAATAATGCTGTATATAGGTGTTTATTATGCTTCGTCGCATCAAATTAGCTAGTGTTTAGACTGGATTTGTTGTTTTTTCCCATCTATCAAGACCTTCTCAAGGACTTGGGATAGGTAGATGTTAGATGGTATTAGAGGTCTAATAGCAGGATGTAAGCTGTTCCAACTAAAGCTATCTTTTGCAGTTAACTCATGGGGATTTTGACAATGCCCATAGTATTTAAGTGGTGCTTCAAATGTTCAGGGATTGCACCTGGCTTGTCTATTACTGTTGGTATTATTTTTGCTTTCTTTTGCCAAGGTTCTACTTCTGTTTGCAGAGGTTTTCTATTCTCCTGTCTCCAGGTATTGCCACATCCACTATCCAGACATTTTTGTCTTTCTTATCAATAACTGTTCAGTCTGAACGTTGTGTGGCAGATGCTTGTCTGTTCAAATTTAAAGGCCCAGAGCGCTTTAGCTTCTTCACTTGCTTTGACTTTTGTCTGTTTTGTGGTCCCACCAGTTCTTACTTACAGGCAAATGGTATTTCTTGCAGAAATTCCAGTGTTCAGTTGTTACTACTTTGTCATGTCAATCTTTGTAATCAGTTTGTGCAATCCTCTTGTAGCAGCTAACTAGGTGGTCCACTGTTTATTCAGCTTTTTTGCAGAAACAACATTTGCTGTCTGTTGCTCTCTCCTCAATCCTGGCTTTATATGTATTTGTTATGCATAAGATTTCTTATGCAGCCAGAATGAGCCTCTCAGTCTCATTATTCCATTGCTGCATCCAATATGACATTGACTCTCAGGTTAAGTAACTTTAAAATGGATAGTCTCACTAAGAGGTAGCTTTTAGCCAATTTTGTCTGTGCTGAGAAGCTTAACAGGATTTTTAAAATAGTTATTATGAATGTGAGAGTACTGGTATAGTCTAGACTAGAAAGCAAACAAATAAACCCAAAATCTTGAAAGAAGTGATGCTTTGGTTTACAGATAGTCCTTAATTTATGACTGCAATTGGGACCAGAATTTTGGTTTAAGTTGTGATGGTTGTAAGTCTAGGCACCTACATGGACCCAATTTTTATGAGTTTTTACAGTGGTCATTAAGCGTATCATGTAATTGTAGGTCTAAAACATGCAATTATTAAACAAAACACACAGCCATCAGTCTGCATTCATTCTCCCAAATCAGCTGGAAACAGGAAAAAACATTGCAAATCATAGTCAGTGACCATAGGACACTGCAAACAGTCTTAAATATTAGCTGATGGCCAAGTGGCCAAAATGCAATCATGTAATTGTGTGTGTGCATGTGCATATCCACATGTGTGCAACATTTTATAATGGCCACAAGAGCTTTACAGACCGTAATGCACCTTTTCCAAGATTGTGGTAACTCTGTAGTCAAGGTCTATCTCTGCTTGGAAGAAACTAAATTGATGTGTCCATCTAGTCACCTGAAACTGAGCTCATCTTAAGAGTGTTTACTTTAAAAGGGGATTGGAAAAATTCATTGATAGGTAAACATCTTAATAGTAGTCCTCTAGTAAGCTGCAAATTTTAAATACCAACTATCAGGGAGTTTCCTGAATGCCCTTGTGTGGCTGCTGGGTGACATAAAGTGCTGGATTAGATAGCCTTTTGGCTTGATTTAGCAGGGGGTCTTCTCAAGATTTTATGGATAAGTGGCAAAAAAACAGGTGACCAGCTCTTTTCATTAGTGTAGCTTGAACTATTTATTTTGTTCAGATTATGACATCGTAGCCTGCTCCAGACATCAGCACAAGATAACTTTTTTGACATTTGTAATGAGCAAATATGCAAGACTTAACATAATGCAGCTATAGTTTAGGGTTATTCCAAAATAGTTTTAATAAGATTGTGAAAAGTGCTTATTCTTAATAAAAACAGGGTTTAAGTGGTGCATTTGTTATGTGGTGCATTTGTTATGTTCAAGTGGTACATTTGTTATGTGGATTTTGAAAACACAATGGAAATGAGAAGACTTTAGGGCCAGTTCGTGGTAACTGTTCCAACATTTACACATCTTTGTGTCTAAAGTACATGATATAAATTTGATAAAATAAAATAAATAAATAATAATAATAATATCCTTCTAAAGTATTTTGTGTTTCTGAAACTGTAGATGTGATGGTCACTCTACAAACCTGTCTTCCATATAGTTCCAAACAGTTTTACATATTTTTAGTATGTGGTTGAAGTGTTAAAAATAATTGTAGCCGCAAGATTGAGTTGCAGAAATAACTGAGTAAATTAATATTTATCCTTCAAGCTAACTACTGTATTTTTCGGAGTATAAGATGTACCTTTCCCCCGCTAAAAGAGGCTGAACATTTGGGTGCGTCTTATACTCCAAACATAGCTTTTCTGAAGCTTTTTTTTTCAAGCCCTAATGAGGTGCTAACAATCTTCCCTGTTGCAGGCTTGTTTTCATTGCTACTCTGAAGTTTTTTTCCAGCCCTAAGTCTTTGCAGGCTTGTTTTCATTGCAATTCCCTCCAAAAGATTTTTTTCAGCCCTCAGCACCCCTACTGAGGGCTGATGTGCTGAAGCTGACCTGACTAAGGACCTAGCCAGATGAACACCTGGTAGGTAGATTTTCCCCCCTATTTTCCTCACCCAAAACTAAGGTGCGTCTTATACTCCAAAAATACAGTATTTTTTTAACTGCTTTGGTTTAATACTGCTGCAAGAGATGGGTAAATACAACATCAAGTGCTTATTAGCTTCTTAGGGTTGGAAATGGTGCTTCTTAAAAGGAAATTTCTTTGTTTTTCTAGTTTTAATAGTATTTAACTTTATCCATAAAGGTAGCAATCAAAACATCTTGATATCTAACCTGTATAGCTTTGATGGTGAACTGAAAAAAGAATGCTGAAATATATAATGAGGTAACTATTAATAGGACTAAATCATATTTAAGATTATAAACACATTCAGATATTTAGTTTTAAGAGTCCTGCAATCTTTATATTATTCTAAAATGCATTAATCATAACTTTGCACTAAATATGCTTTTGGCTAGAATCCAAAACTACTTTTTATATAGTCCCCTAATGGAACCATATAGGTACTGCACCTTTTTGGGAAGTTCTGTTATGTGTTCCTTATGTGTGGTTTTTTGGGTGTGTGTGTGTGTAACAAAGCCACTGATTAAAACTGAGATTCTCATTTGGATATGGGTTTTCTCATTGGCTCAAAATACTATTTTCGCCCATGGACTTGATTCCTCTGATTTTAATTGATGGTTTTGTTTAATTTTGGAGTAGGATATTTTCACCTGATTCCTTCTGATAATGGGAGGCGAGGTGCATGGCAGCCCTTAATTAGTGTGCCATGGTTCCGGGAAGCCAATTAGATCCAGCTGTCCTACCTGATAGTTGCTCTCCCTTTTTTTCAAGTCAGCAAGATGTTTAAACCAAATTATGGTTCCCAAATTCAAAAGAGCTCTAACTCTGGCAAAACGTAACACCCTTCAATAAGTGCTTGAAGGGAAGGGTTTTGATTTCATTCCAACAAAAGGTGAAGGAGTTATTGAAACCTACTCATGTTTTGTTATATTGCCCTTATTACAAAGATGCCCAGTTAGAATGAGTAACTATATGGTGCAGCACATCTCTAGTTGCTCCTGCTATCAATTGTATCAGGCAAAGTATGCATGCTCCAGGATCCATCAGTTGGATGTTATCATTTTATGGAAGCATGCCTTCGCTAATGCAGTCTCTATTTTCTGCCACAGCATCTCCCTGGAGATACAGATGTCTCCCATTCTCCTAGGGTTCCAGAAGAGGCTTAACATCTGGCTCTGTTGCAAAGGTTGGAATTAAGGTGTCGCTGGAGTCCCTGTTTGGTCTTTCTTGTATGGGGAGTTCAGACAATCATGTTTAATTTATGTATTGGACATACCGTAAGCCACCTAGAATGGAGCTTGACAGCCTTCATAAATCAAGTCAATCAATAAAAATAAACCCATCATCTAGTTAGGTGACCAGGCCACCTATATTCATTTTAATTACTGTAAAAATTGAATCAACTGGTGTGATTTTATTTTCCTAAATGTGGCTATGTAACAATGATTTAGTTTTATTGCAGTTTGGTTAATTTGTCTTTTTTCCTTTTTGTCAGTGACCAAAATAAAGTATGCTGAGAACAGTGACTGAGTTTACTTAAACTCCTGCAGAGATGACATATGATTGCTATATTTTGGGAATTTCCATTATTGTACACTGAACCTTTTCAGAAATAATAGTTGAGAAAGTAACCATGTTATATGAGGATAGGAATTTTCTGAACTTACCAGAGACAGGAAGAAAGGAGGTGATTTATCTTGCTTGTGCCTTTGGGTTCTCAAAATTGGTGTATTTTCTAAGAAAAGAGAAGCTGAGGGCTGCTAGTAGAAATAAAAAATGGGTAAATCCTATGGAACAAGCAGAAGTTTTTGTCCTGTTGGAGTTTACTAATGTCATGTGCTATATGATATCATTTTTATGAAGGGAGAACTACCATATTTCCATAAACTCTGGAGAGAAGAGTCAGTATGGTTTCTATACTTATTGCTGTTTGTTAGTAAATTATTATAACTATTCCAACCGGCTTTCCCCCCATAATTTTAGGATGGAATTCATCATTGTCACTATCAGTACTATTTGAGAATGAGCAGAGGTTCTGGTTCCAATAGATGGACGTTGATTACAGTTGCTGTGACTTGATTTTCCTGCCTTTTCCATTTTTAGGTAGTCAAACAAGGACTGTAATTTCACCTAAATAAATACATTGTTTTGATTGTTTTTTTAAAATTTGTGTGTGTATTTTTGCTACAGTGGTCCAAACCTGGTTGTTAGATTGGATGATATATTATATAGGAATAAAAGTTCTAACATCACAGGAATGAACAGAAGACTTGCTATATTATTATCCTTAATTTTCATCTGAAATAATGTTGAAAATGGCAAAGGATGTTTCTCTTTCTACTTTTGTCAACAGTTGTGCAAGTTTGCCTTTTTTTCTAAAAAGCATCTGTACTTTAGAAATGACTTTTGTTTTATGAATGCAAGTATACCTTCCAGTATAATATAAGTTTCCCCTAGGGGTGTCAAACTCTATTTGATTGAGGGCCGCATCAAGGTTGTGTTTGACCTTGGGGGGCATGGCCAGGGGGTATGGCCATCATGATGTCACTTGTGTCAGAGGGCACCTGTGGTGGCCAGAGTGCTATGCCAGCGAAAACAGGCTCCTGAGCTCCATTTTCAGCTGGAACGGCCTACTGCAACCCTCTGCCAGCGAAAACTGAGGTCGGGAGGGCCATGTGTGGCCCTTGTGAACTGGGTTTTAGCTGGCAGAGGCACTGCAGGCTGGTTGCTCGCTGTTTCCAGGGCAGCCCTGCGGGCCAGATCTAAGCGTGCAAAGCAGGAAGGACGAGGTGCCATTTTGATTCCATTACGGGATAAGTTTTGAGTCCCTGCCATGCACCCATGCCCCAGGATCAGTGCCACAGCCTCCGACAGCTTCAGGAGGCAAATTAGCCCCTGCCCGTACTCCGGGCATGCTAATTAGTGCCTGCACTTAGTAGCACTTGCAGCGGCAAGGTGAGTGCACTGGCCAATCCAAGATGGCAGACACCATGACTGACATGCTGCCCTCGTGACTGACAGCCTGACACCATCTTTGGGCAGCAGCAATAACGCAAGACCTTCTAGGACTCGATCCACTAAAAGAAAAGCTGCTCCAAAGCCTTGTTCTAGCAAAAAGGCTTCTAAGACTGCTGAGAATGAGGCCAAACAAAGGCACAAGGCCATTGAAAAGGTGATTACCAAGGCCCAGAGGGATTCGGCCAGGAGGGCAAGTGGTCCTCAGGAAGGTCAACCGGCCTGTTCCTTCTCTTCTGCTTTACAGCAGTTGGAGCCACCTTATATTTTTGAAGCTCTTCAAATGGCAGAATGGTCTCCAGATGACACCAGGGACCAACCTAAGGGTCCAGCTGCTACCTAGGAGCAACCTGCACATCAGAGGTCTTCCTCGGCTGAGGCAACCTTTACTCCCACTGCTGCAGGCCTCCGCTCGGATGAGCGGTCAGAGCCTCTAATCCTGGCCAGTATGGGAGCTTTGATCTTTGAGGCCATCAGACAAGGGATTGCAGCCAGATTACAGCAGAGGGCAACTTTGGGGATAGATTCCTCCAGAGCCCATGGGCATCATCAGGGGCTCCACCAGGGGAAGCTGTTCCTCCTCAAGATCAGGCCTATTCCCCTGCTTCTTCCAGCAAGGCATCCCTTTCCGGGGACGATATGCAACATGACCTGGATTTATCAGATGATGAAGACTTAATGCCTGATTTACCTGCCTTTGTTGACCTATATAGGTCCTCGCTATTTAGATCATTGCTATTCAAAGCAAAGAATACTACGAGGCTGGGTACTCCTAAGACACCCCAGGATGCTGATTCAGGGTCAGCTGATCCGGCAGATCCGCCATTTGCAGAGCTAATTATTGAGACATAGGAGGTTCCCATCCCAAGGTTATTCCTGGACATAGTGCAGAGGCAGTGGGCCTCGCCTGGAACAGGTCTCAATCCTAGCGGCCTAGACAGGTGCTTTTATAATATGGGCCCAGACTTCTCTAAGGTTCTCAAAATCCTATCTGTGGAAGCTCCGGTTATTTATTTATTTATTATTTATTTATTTATTTTATTACATTTGTATACCACCCTACTCCCGAAGGACTCAGGGCGGTTCACAGCCTTCATAAAATAACATAGATACACGACACAGTTATAAATATTATTAAAAATAGATTAAATAGATTAAATATTGGCTGGTAAAAACCCCTTTTAAAAACCGAATTTGTCGAATTTAAAATCTTCTATCAGGCTAGGCCTGCTTGCCGGAACAGCCAGGTCTTGAGTTCGCGGTGGAAGGTATAAAACTTAACAGGTGATTCAGAAATATTTCCGCTTCCCTCTGCTGCTTGAGGAAAGGACCAACAGGATCCTGAAGCTTTAACCCAGGGATTGGCAACCTTAAACCCTCAAAGAGCCACAAAGGTCCTAACCGGAAGCCCCCCGTTCAATTCTGGAGCCGACCGGAAGTCCGGTTCCCCCACCATAGAGTCTCCTCCTAGTGCGGCGTCCTTCTTCCTCTGCCGACTGGAAATCTGGCTTACCACCACCACCACCATAGAGTCTCCTCCTGGCATGGCGTCCTTTTTCCTCTACCTGTCCTAACCAAAAGCCCTATCAATTGTGCAGCCGACTGGCAACAGGGAGCCATAGCAGAGGGATGAAAGAGCCACATGTGGCTCCAGAGCCGCAGGTTGCTGACCCCTGCTTTAACCTATTCAGGGGTGGGTTCTAACTTACCTCGCTGCCGGTTCGCTTCCTCCCACGCCGTGTGGCCGTGCACACACACAGCGCACGCGCAGTGCCAGCCCCCCCCCCAAAAAAAACCAAAAACAAGATGGCGATGCATGCACAGTGCCGGAAATTCGGCTTCTGCACATGCTCAGAAGAAAAAAAAGCCCAGGGGAAAATGTAAAAAAAAATAAAAAATTTTTTTAAAGAGATGGCGGCCTCCACGGACCAGCACCAACCAAACTGGTTCTGTGACGTCATTGTGATGTCATCAGTGAACCGGGAGGAACGCACTCCTGCTATTGCCACCATGAGCACCTTTGAGAGATTGTCGAGGCTTGTCATGCCCTTCAGGGAGCATCTCTGTTGCCAGAAGCATTCAAAACTTGCTTTGAAAGAACAGCAAGAGGCAACCCAGGCAGCTGAATCTGGTATTGAATTCCACAGTTGTCATAATCCTGGGGGTTATAATCTGAAGGAGTTATGGCAGCAGCCCACTTGAAAGAAGGCAGGTGTAGATCAGATTAGTTCTCTGAATAAAAGATTGCTTGGAAAACCTAAGCAAATTTAGACCTTGGCATTTCCAGTACAAATGTGGACTATTAAATATAGACAGAAATATTTTATCCCACCCAATTTAAATCAGCTTTCTCAAGCTGTTGCCTTTTAGGTTGGACGCCACCGCTCCCCAAAATGCCAGGTAGGGTCACATTCAAGTTAGTAGATTAAGAATTTTGGACATTGTAATTCTCTTACATCTGGAGGCCAACAGATTGGTAGAAACTGCTACATTTGTTTGCTTGGAATAGAACAAAAAAAATGGATGGAAAAAAAAATTGAGACTGCAATCAAAGCTTGCAGCAATCCAGTTCATGTTAAGTGAATGTTTCCTCCTGATTTCGACAAGAGGACTATTTGTATACAGGTAGTTCTCGAGTTAGGACGGTTATGGAGCCTACCCATTACAGTTGTAAGTTGTGATGGTCATAAAGCAGGTTATCGCATGACTTGATCTAAATTTTGACCTTCTTTGCTTTGGTCATTAAACGAAATGTAAAGTGACTGCCTCAGTTGCTAAATGCACCAATTGTTTTACCATTAGGCATTTTTGCAAAAACATGGAAGTAAATGCCAGTTTTTGGTAAAAACATTGTAATGCATGTGACTATGGGACACTGCAAACAGCCATAAATGTGGGCCATTGCTAAGCATCCAAAATGCAGGAGAGGGTCAGCTGTCAGAATTTAGGAACTGGATCATAAGTGTTCTAACCTAGGTTTTCCCAAACCATGAAACAGACTCCTTGACCCAACAAAAATCCCTTTTTATTAAGTTATTGTGAATTTCTCTCACTCACATGCAGCAAACTCTTTCAAGGGTGCATTTACAGTCACAGACCTTATCTGGCTTGGAGAGCTGCCAGGCCAATATTGGGAAACAACTTGGCAAGGAGTCTCTGAACCAATGAAGCAAACTAATTGTCTCCTGCAAACTGCCCTCCCCTTTAGCTCCTCTTTTATTCCCTATGGGAGGAGCCATTTCATCCTCCACCTGTGGTCTTACTCTCAAGTCAACCCTTGTTCCTTAGCTGTTCCCTTTGTCTGGCAACTCTGCGCATGCGCACACTGGGAACAGGCTCCAGCTGTTCATCTGCCTCACTGATGTCTGACTCCAAAGGCAGCTGATAACTGTCAGAC
>JANHGD010003759.1:0-10419 GCA_027560375.1 Imantodes cenchoa | reverse complement strand
CCAGTTTCTGCAATCGTTCTTCATATGTTTTAGCCTCCAGTCCCCTAATCATCTTGGTTGCTCTTCTCTGCACTCTTCCTATGTAATACTGCTTGCTATTTGGGGTAAATGTGGCTATATGACCATACGTCACATAATATTCTTAATGTTTCTTTGCAGCCATAAATCCTCGTCAGCTATTCAGAATGAAACTCCAAAGAAAAAGCCCAAAATGGAAACCAAGCCATCCAACGGAGATAGGTAAAAATACAGATCAGATTTTTTTTCTGTTCTGTTGAATAAAACAACGTACGAACAAGTGGCGTTCATACTTTCCCCGTGTTTTTTGTTTAATTTCAACATGAATATTATTCCAATTGTCGATTCTGAGAGATTTCTACAAAACAGCATAAATCTTTGTTGAAAATACCAGCAGTTCTTGGAATAGGTGAACTAAAATCAGAAATCAATATAATGCAGTAACATAGTATAATGCAATGTAATTATTTCATTCTAAATACAGCTAGTCTTTGTTTTACAACCCTAACTGAACCCACATTTACAGTCATTAAATGAGTGATCATATGGCCACGCCCGATTTTTATGAATTTTTTTTGTGGCAGTCATTAACCAAACCCATGGTTTGCTAAGGGATAGTTACCGAACGCTAGGTTTCTGGCAAAAACATCATTTGTGGTCATGTGACTGAGGGATGCTGCAGGCGGTTGTCAGTGAGCTGATTTGCCAAGTGTGCAAAATAGGATCATGTGACTATGGAGCGGCCAGAACTTCCAATACTGGTCATAAGTACCTTTTACAGGGTCTATCATAACTTTGAAGGGCTGTAGAGATTCTCAGTCATCCAGGTGATGGTTGTCCCAAAGGTGCTTTTTCAGGAGGCAACTGGACTTTCTTGGTTTTTGTTTTGAAGACGTTTTGCCCCCACACCATTCAAAGGGTGTTCATGTGGTGTTCTATAGAATTTGAGATGAACATCCTTTGAATGGTGCGGGAGTAGGAATGGATTTCCAGAGGAAAAATTGCAGACTACAGGAACCAGGAGCACCACTCAGGTGACCCTGAGGACACAGATAAACCTCCAAGTTCCTTGCAGCTGTCTGCAAGAAATATAAATCCTTCCATTTCCCACATCCAGCAAGAGCTGAAGAAGCTTCTTGGATGAGAAGCGAAACGTCTTCAAAACAAAAAACAAGAAAGTCCAGGTGCCTCCTGAAAAAGCACCTTTGGGACATAACTTTGAACAGTTGCTAAGTGACTGGCTATAAGTGATCTGTACATCATATGTGACAAATGAATCTCTTAGTTAACTGTTGTTCATATATTTAAAAAGTGACTGCTTCATTAAGCAACTTTCTGATCCTTTGGAAGTCGATGCTCAAATATAGATGGTCTTTTTTGAAACCTATCAATTACCAGAAACAAAGGATGGATAAAAATCTGCTTGCAAGGGAAGAGATTACATGCAATGCATATATATCACAGGTAGTGCTCGATTTATGCTGCTAAGCAAGGCAGGTGTTAAGTGAATCATGCCCCATTTTACGACCTTTTGGCCAAGGTTGTTAAGCGAATCACTATAGTTGTTACATGAATCGTGTGCTTGTTAAAGCGAATCTGGCTTTCTTCCGTTGGCTTGTCAGAAGCTCCCTACAAAGGTTGCAGAGGACAATAGCAATAGCACTTAGACTTATATACCGCTTCATAGTGCTTTACAGCCCTCTCTAAGCACCCCAGGATATTGCAGCCATTGTAAATACATGGCAGTTGGCAAGCACCCAAAATTTGATCAGATAACTAAGAATGCAGCAATGGTCATAAGTATGAGGACTGGTCACAAGTAACCTATATTTTTCAATGCTATTGTAACTTTGAATGGTCATTAAACGAGTGGTTATACATCAAGAATTACCTGTATTAAGCAGATAAATATACAAACTTGGGATGCACCTTGTTCCTGCCTTTAGTTACATTTGATGATCTTTATTTTTACAGCAGTTCTATAAATCAGTCAGCAGACAGCGGAGGCACCGACAACTTCGTTCTAATAAGTCAGTTGAAAGAAGAAGTGATGTCACTGAAACGTCTCTTGCAACAAAGAGATCAGACTATACTGGAGAAAGATAAAAAGGTGAATGGTTTAGTCATTTCAGTAGCTACTTTAGAAGTGTTCCATTTGTATCTAAGAGTCGTGTTTGTCAAATATTTAAAAATACAGCTAAGCCTCCAGACCCTCCCTTGGTGGTCCTCCCAAGCCACAGATAATAGTTGCATGCGGAGACGACCTTAGAAAACAGACTCCATGGTTTCCCAAGTAGTTTTAAGACAATTTATGTAAATTAATGTCATCTGAGTCAATGTATGTAATTACTCATATAATGTAAAATGATGCAAATCGTCTGAGTGCCTCCAAGAAAATCTATAAATAAAGCTGCACATTATAACACAAAGTGGTTTTGAAAGTTGATCTGAAAATTACTTTAATCTGCACTTTTTCATCTGGGAAAATAACTTTTACCCCATTGCTACGCTTGAGTTTGTTATACAGTCAGCTTTATTACACACATTCTTAAGTGATAAGTTCTGTAATATGTCCGGAGTAAGTACTGTATAGCACTTCTAGTTTCTTCAAATTTAGAACAATGAAGTGTTAATATTCCTCACGTTTCTGATTCCTCAATAGTGTATTAAAATAGTTTCGAGTTAAAGCTGTTGCATAAATTAATAGGGCACAAGACATTTCAAGAAAAAAATAATCATTGCTGCAGCCAGCAATACTAACTAATATATGGCATGGTATGTTCTAATGCCAAGAAAAACACTTTGCCAAACATTTTCAATAGGAATGTTATATCAGAAAGGAAGTGAGGGTTAATTTCGTATCTTCCATCAAACTTGGGAACCAAGAATCTTTTTCCTGGAAAAGAAATAGGATTCAGAGGGAAGATGCCCTAAATTAGTAATCAACTGTGTAAATGACAAATGTACTGGATAAATTCAGGAACATTTTTGTATGGATCTTAAAAGGATGACGGTTTAGCTTAGAAGCACTAAAAAGCCTGAAATATTTTAGAAATTAGGCCAAAGAGCCTCATTAGAAAGTTTAAGCAGTTAGAATAATATTGGTTCTGTAATTTTATTCTGTAATTTTTATTTATTTATTTATTTTTGGTTGAAGAGTTTAAATGTATACCTATCACTTCAGGATAACTCAGACTTTTATGACAAGGTTAAATTTTCAGGTAAAGTAAAAAAGGGCCTGTATTTTTTTTAAAATATTTGTTTCTAAAACATTTTAGATGAGAAGGTATTTTGGTTATAATTAAGAAAACATGGACAACATTCTGAATCACTCTATTGGTTAGTTATTTGTGAAACACAATTTTACAGATAAACTCAGCATCCTTTATATATACAGATAAATTACTTAATGCTGCATGATATTTTCTTTCCTGGCCTTTAAAGCAGTTGAAGAAAATTGGGTTCTTTATCTTTAAACACTTATCTAGTAGAGTCAGGAAATGCGTGTTGTTGATATTTGAGAGCGAGTGCATTGAAGTAACCATGGACAGCATTTCTAAAGAGATAATTCAATTCTTTTTCTCAGCTGACTGAACTGAAGGCGGACTTTCAATACCAAGAGTCGAATCTAAGAACCAAGATGAACAGTATGGAAAGAGCTCATAAGGAAACTGTAGAACAATTACAGGTAAGTGGTATTAATTTCACAGGCAATCAGTAACACCTCAGAACATCAGTGAATGAGAGCCAAAAGGCCTGAAATTTTGAACCCAATACTACTACATTGCACCGTATTGCCCAAAAATCAGGAGGAATCAGATAACACCTTTCCTGATTTCATAAATGTTATTTAAAAAGAAAAGTTGGCATCTGATGAAGTGAACTACCGTTCACAAAAGCTTGTGCCTTTTGATTAAATGATTTTATAATCATTGAATGATATTAATAGTAATAGGTAAATAATGAAGGTACTACGGTAGCTGTCTGGAGCAGGGGATACCAAGAACAACGTGATGAGTTAGTAGTTTCTTTATTGCTGTTCTCCTTCAGACAAATCTTACCAGACTAAAGCACACTCTGCATTACTATCAGATAAATGCTGTGAAGAGTTAGGGAAGATCTTTCTTGGGCCTCTTCCTGCATATCAACGATGTCTCCGGTGTAGTACCACAGACTTGATGAACCAGCCTACTGTGTTGGGTTCTCCATCTCTGATGTAGTGTATTCCCATCCACCCACCCTCTGAAATTAGGATTCAGATAAACCAGGGGTGTCAAACTCAAGGCCCAGGGGCCAGATCTGGCCCATGGGGCCGCTCTGGAAACAGCGAAAAACCGGCCCATGGTGCCTCTACTAGTGAAAACTGAGCTCATGAGGGCCACCACATGCAGCCCTTCCGAACTCCATTTTTGCTGGCAGAGGGTTGCGGAAGGCCGTCGCAGCTGAAAACGGAGCTTGAGTTTGACACCCCTGATATAAACGGTGTATTTAACTGCACTGGTATTTGTGCAGCCTTTGTAATAATAATGTTAAATTGGAACCAAAGCCATTTTTTTTTAAATCTTCACATAGCAATGTAGAATAATGCAGATTGTACAAAATAACCAAGAGCATCGGCTGTTTTTGCGTTTTTGTAGGCAAAGAACAGAGAGCTTCTCAAACAAGTTGCAGCATTGTCAAAGGGCAAGAAGTTTGACAAAAGCGGGAATATGCTGACATCACCGTAAGATGGCGGCAGTTTGCGTCGCTATTAATCTCGGAAAGATAAATCAACTCCCGGAGAAAACTCCGTAGAAACCAACCTTTTGGCGTGCAGACTTGGTGGCATAGTTCCTCTACCTTTTTCTAACTGAATAATGTTACGGAGGTTTATTTTTGCTTTTTTTTCTCCCTGCAAATTAAAATTATTTGGATTATTAAAGTACTTCAACAGGTTTGAAGAAGGCACGCATACCTATATAATGCACACATGCAGCCATACAAAAGGAGGCAGCTGGCCAGTCCCTGGTGATCAGTTAAGCGTGCTGTCCCTGGTCATCACATCATGCAATAAAACACACACACACACACACACACACACACACATGTATAAAAGGCAGCCCTTCAAGAGGGCAGCTCCCCGAAGTGCTCCTGTTGTGCAGACTGATTGCATTCGGTTGGACTTTAGCAGGTCGCCCGGTCAAGACCAGAAACTTGTCTAGGCGCTGGACATAGACATCTGAGGACAACTTTCAATTTGGTCGACATTCCAGCAGCAGCTAATTTGAAAACTGAGCAAGAGCACTGGAGACTTTTCTTAATGAAATAAGAGTGCATTGAGTTTTAAAATCATGGTGCTTTTATTACAAGAAGCTTAAACCTTATAAATATATGTAAAAGATTTTAACAGTTCTATTCTTAGTAATAACTGGTGTTTTGCATTTCCTGTTATAGAAAATGAAAGAGAGTCTCTATTGTAAGTACCGGAACATTTTTTCTTTTCCCTTTTCTGAAAACACGCTGTAGATTTCATCCTGCAAGTGCCTTTTCTCCCAACGGTTTATTTATAGGAATGTTGGTATTTGTATATACTTTTCTTTTTCTTTAACCATGTTTCAGCGTTCCCCTGTATGTATATATTTATAAGTGTATATACAGAAGGATCAAATGCTAAGATCAAATGGTTAGAATGATAGGGAAGGTGCTAAGTCCTGGCAGGCAATGAGTTTTGGCTTATGGATACTATTAACAGATATGTCTGTGTAGAGAGTATTTGTGTTAACTCTTGCTGGGCCTAACAATGGAGGGAGGGGCTTTTAAACTCTAGGGATCCTATGAATAGATGAATTATTTTATCTCAGTGCTGATTTGCATTGTATTCTCAGTGATCAGTTTTCGATTGATGATGGGGCAATATTTGAGCTGGTGTTAACACTCCAGGTGTTTCTTTTAATGACATTGCATTGAAATTGAATGCCGTTTCTGAACAGTTTTGGAAATATGGCTTGTTATTTCTACACAGTGAGAAAATAACAATTCTACCCTGCTAAGGGCATTGTCCCATAGGAGTTCTATGGCCAATAATTGGGAGCCGAAAGAAATGAACCCTGGAGAAACCTGAATGCCTAACGCTAAAAATTAAAGAACAACAATAACCAGCTGTGTAGTCATAGAACCATGCTGGCCCCATAACCATGGCTCGGTTTTTGCAGTCACAGGACAGTAATGCAGCCTGAAGCACCATTTGCACTAGAGGGATAAAGTGAGATCGAACAGCAAACATTTCTTTTCCAGCTAAGAGTTTAATCAGAGATGCCATAAACGGTGGCTCCCCAATTGCATTTTTGGGGGAGAGCCTGGGATTCTGTGGAGGTAGATCAGTAACCATAGAGACCACCATTACTTAACGCCAGTTGTATACATATCCGTAGGAGTTAGTTGAGTGTGTTCTGCGGGCCCTCTCAATTTCTTCAGGGCAAAGACCCCCTCAGCATTGCACAAACTCTAGTGCAATGCACCCGGAATGTGTCTCCAAACCTTGTATAATGCACAGAGGTTCCTAGCACAGTGTTCTTCAAACTTGGTGACTTTAAGAAGTGTAAACCAGCATGCTGTCTGGGAAATTCCCGGGCTTTGAAGCCTAGACATCTTAAAAGTTGCCAGATTTGGAAAAAGACCACTCCAGCGGGTAAGCAAGAAGGGGTCATCTGAAATAAGTTGGAAATCATGATTTGGATGCGTAAAGCTTAAAAACAGAAACCAATAATACAATATTTTTAGGGAAATGAGGTAACAGTGCCCCCCACCCCAACTTTTTGGGAGCCAGGGACCGGTTCTGTGGAGGGCAGTTTTTCCTCAGACTCAGAGGCGAGGGCTGGATCCTGTGCATGCGCAGATGGGGCTTCGCTCATTTGCACGATCCAATTCTTGGCGGGCTATGAACCAGTGCAATTCCGCAGACCAGGGGGTTTGAGAACCCTGGATGTAAGACATTAGAAAAGGGTATTGCTATTCCAGAGAATAGTTTCATTAGCCTACAATTTATTAACTTAAGCCTGTTTCTATTAAATGGAAAAATCCAGTTGATAAAGGGGTGCTCAATATATTATCACAGGAATTGCACTTCAGCTAGCCTTCACGTTTTGGGGCCTCCAGCTACCGGTTTTGGGAGGGTTTGTTCCCAAGAGACTACTGAATAATTGTAATTTGAACAACAACAACAAAAAAAAGCTGCTTTCTACAATATTGAGAATTTTTTATTTTTTGTATACTAAAGATGAACTTTGTAAATTTATAAATACTATTTGCGGAGATTACATGATTATATAGGGTAGAATATTCTTTTGCTATCCTGTTGAATTGCTTTATCATTCAGACTTTTTTTTTTTAATTGCTGACTTCCATTTCAGAGTATTTTGATACTTTTTCTGATTGAATGACTACCTGTCATTGGTGGACTTGTTTAAAAAGAAATGGGTCAAAACTTTTCACAAGAAACGTAATGACTTTCTGATCAAGGCATTGTCACTGAAACCTGTTTATGCTGCAATAGGAACATTATATAGTATAGAGGAAGAAAATCAGTCTGGTTTTTAAATACAAGAGCTATGGAATATCCCATTTCAAAACATTTACAAGAATTTTACTATGTCTAAAGAGAAAATATTTATTTTTAATTGTAGTGTTTCAAAGGCTGAAGATTTGGGTGGCTTTCACAAAGAGCTTGATGTTATGTAGACTCAAGATGACACACTATGATTTTTGCATTTAAATCAGTTTTTTTTTTAAAAAATAATCGGCATCAAGCAAGGAAAAAAAATCCCTTGGGCTTGAATTATTTATATACATTTAGCCTGTAAATAATTGCATTTTTTTTTTAGTTAGAATGTCTATCTCCATTTTGAGGTGAAGCTTTTCATCTTACTTACATTTGTATATTGTGTTGAAATTCTGTACTGGCACACATTTGACATTTTTGTACTTTTTCTAAATCCAATATTTCACAATAAAAGCTTCTTAAAACAGCAGTATGCTTGTCTATCAGTAACTGCCTTTTGGGTTCCCGGATTGGGCAATGGGATAATTAAAATCTGGGGGTTTGACCAGCCTTTTCCAAACTGATACCTCTATAAACCTTATCCTTTCCAGCCAGCATCTTTACTGTTCTATAGCTTGTGTGTTTTACAGAATTGCCTGTAATGAATAAACATTTAAAATAATAAATGAGATTTGAAGTTATGATTTCAAGCTGTTCCTAGTGTTCTGTTTAGTCCAGCGGTTTTCAACCTTGGCAACTTGAAGTTGTGGGGATTTCAATTCCCTAGTCAGCATGCTGGTTAGAGCATTCTGGGAATTGAAATCCACACACCTTAACATTCCCAAGGTTGAAAAATACTAGTTTATTTTATCACATTCTGGAAGTTAAACGCAAAAAATGTTTCATGATTTTTGGTATATAAGCTGGGTTCACATAGATCAGGGGTGTCAAACTCAAGGACCGGGTGCTGGATTCGGCCCGTGAGGTGCTTGGATATAGCCCGTGGGGCCGCCCTGGAAACAGCAAAGTATCGGCCCGTGGTGCCTCTGCCAGAGAAAACAGCTCAGGATCCCGTTTTTACTGGCAGCACTCTCGGGCCACCATAGGTGCCCCCAACACAAGTGATGTCAAGCTGGCCACACCCCCTGCCCCCCCAGGTCAAACACACCCTGATGTGGCCCTCAATGAAATCGAGTTTGGCACCCCTGACATAGATGGGAGATACCATTTAGCCCTTACTTTGTCCTATGCTGAGTAATTTAATTTAAAACCATTTCCAAACCAATGGCTACCTAGTTTTTGTATGAACACATCCAAAGAGGAGGTACACTCATTGGGGTAATAGGTTCCACCACTAATTGTTCTTACTACTGGGACGTTTTTTTATAATATTCAACCATTCAAATCGCTTTGCCTATATAACTTAAAATCCACTGTTCAATGTCAGATCCTCTAGAGGAGGAGTGCTAAACTCAAGGTCACAGGTGGCATGCAGAGCCCTCTCTGCTGGCACGCGAGCAGTCGCACCAGTTCAGCTCCACCGCGCATGTGCGCGCACCTCCCGCCAGCCAGCTGATTTTCTGGTCTGCACGGGGCACAGGGTGCATGCAAGGGGTCGCGTGCATGGGGGGGCAGGGGTCACATGGGGTTGCGCACGCGTGCACGGGAGCCAGGACATGAGGGGGGTCACGTGTGCGTTGCATTATAGGTGCGGGGGCACATGCGCGCTTTCAGAACGTGACAGCAAAAAGATTAGCCATCACTGTTATAGACGATAAATAGTTTAGAAATTCAGTATAGGACCTGGATTTAAAGATTCTTGGCAGAGATGCATCATTTGAGTTGTTTCTGGTAAACGTTCTAGTAACTGTTGTCATGTTCAGAGCCAATTCTGTTATGGAGTCCTTGATGCTCTCTGGCCTTGGTTGTTTGCTTGCAGATGTTTTATTACCTGACTTAGATACAATCAGTGCTGGTGGGTGTGGTTTTCGTATTACAGTAGCTGCTTATATTACAGCAGCTTGCCCTGCCGGTTTTGATGGGGCTGTGGTTTTCTCCTCCGTAATTTCTTCTTCATTAAAATATTGTTTTTTGCTTTGTTATTTGTCTGGTATTAATCCCTGCTTGTCTGAGAGTAGAGTGCGTGAGAGAATGTGTTCTAGTCTTTTTGTTTCCTTCTTAACACTTTTATTGCCTCTTGAACAGTATGTAAATGTGGTTTATCTCTGTGTGTCCTCATTGCTGACTGATGTGACTAAGTGCCAAGCTTCGAGGAATTCTCTTGTCATTTTGGGATTTAGCTTGGTCTAGGACAGGAGTCGACAACCCGCGGCTCCAGAGCCGCATGTGGCTCTTTGGGCCGCCTGCTGTGGCTCCCTGTCCCATCACTGGCTGGCCTCTCCCTCCCCTCCATCACCTGGCCTGAGAAGGTAAGGGGGACGGTGTGAATGGAGAAGCGGCCGGGGCTGATTCTCTGGCACTGGTTGAGGAACATAGCCACCCCGGCCGAGGCTTCTCTTCAGGTGACCCTCCTCCCCCTCTCGCAATTCCCTGGCTGGCTGTGGCGAGGCCAGGAGTATGTGCATGCGCGGGGAGACCCTCAAGCGAGTGCCAAAGCGCAACAAAGGTGCGCTCGGAGGGCGGGCAGCTGCTCGTTTAAGGAGGGTCTTTGGATGCGGCTTCTCTCCTGCCCTAAGGATCTGGCCATTGCCTTGCTTGTGTCCTGTCCCGTCCCCGCAGCTCTTCGGCCGAGTGGGGTGGGCGTAAGCTGCTGCCCCAAGCAGCAGGAAGCAAAGTCTGCCTTCACTCCGGCAACGCTCCTTCTCCTCTCATGCGGGGTGGTGGGGGCACGGCAAGGCAATGACCGAATCCTTAGGACAGGAGAG
>JANHGD010003758.1:20396-39683 GCA_027560375.1 Imantodes cenchoa | reverse complement strand
CTCAGTCACATCTGATTGGACGAGGTCAAACCCATTCTGGCTGATAGTTCCACCCTACGAGAAGGAGCATATCAGGTGAGTACAACGCCCCTTCCATCCCCACTCTGGGGCCAGCCAGGTTTGCTGGGTCTCCAAACTATCAAGATTTACGCTACCGGTTCTCCAGAACCTGCTGGATTTCACCCCTGCTCTGTCTCCTTTATGACTGGTGGGCTTCCCAGCTGGCTCAGGAATTCTGGGAGCTGAAGTCCACCAGTCATAAAGGGGCCATAGTTCCCCACCCCTGGTCTAAAGGAATGCCCATTTTGCTTATTTATTTTTCTTTATTTACTCCATTTTGATGCTGCCCATCAAAATTGAAGCTGACAAAACTAAAGAATTGCCTGGATGCCTGAGCAAATCAATTGGGGAATGGAAGGGCTTCCCAGTGCTGCATTGCAATGTCCTTTGGTTTTTGGAGGAACTTTGCATATGTATCCTGGTCGCTCTTTTCCACTTTGCCTATTTTTCAGATGATCGGAGTAACTTTCCTGCCAGGTAAAGGTATGTTGCTAAGTGAGACATTTGTTAAGTGAGATTTGCCCCAGTTTACCACTTTTCTTGCCACAGATGTTAACTGAATCATTGCAGTTGTAAGTGAATCTGGCTTCCCCATTGACTTTGCTTGTCAGAAGGTCTCAAAGAGTGATCCCTGATCTCAGGACACTGCAGCCGTCATAAATATGAATCCATTGCCAAGCATCCAAATTTCGATCACATGACCATGGGGATGCTGCAGCGGGTGTAAGTGTGAAAAATGGTCATATGTCACTTTTTTGAGGCTACCTGTAAAAAAGCAGACTGGGCTAGAAAGAGGCTTTGCTCTGAGGAAACACCTGTAAGGCTCATAGTTGGAGGCCTGGCACACTTTTTTGGGGGTGGGAGAAGCGACATGTCCTCTCTGTCCTGCCATTGATGGAAATCATTGTCTGCTCTGTCTTGGGGGGGATTAGCGCTTCAGCTGAGTGCCTTGCTGCGGAGGATGCCGGATATGGAGGCCCTGGAGATATTGCGGCTGGTGAATTGCCCAGAATCCTTTACTCCAGACATGCGCTGCATCATGGGAGAATCCCCCGCCAGACAGGGCTACTTCATTCTAGCAGGAATGAATGCGGCTGGGACATCTTTTGGAGGTGGTGCAGGCAAGTAAGTGGACTCATTTCCTGTCGGGGAAGGAAGGAGGGAAGAAAAACCCAGGGATGGTTTCTCTGTAGGAAAATGATTTTTTTTAAAGAGTCTATGGTATTTTCCTCTTCTAATTCTTCCATGTTGTCACCTTTCAAAATCATAAGTCTCTGTAGTAGGTATCTCTACCAAATTTACTCCTTTCAATAGTCCTTATTTGTACTTTATATAACAAATAGTATCAGTCCCACAGTCTGGTTCAGTCCTCTTCTTTCATTATAGCAAATACATAAAAGCTCATTCAAAGTTCATATAGTCCCAAATGATAATAGTATCCATTTTATTTTTTCCATTCTTTCCTAAATGTAATCCAAAAGAAAAACAGTTCTCTTTTATATCTCAAGCTGTACAGTTCAAGGCCAGCAGCTGGTTAAACATCCTGAGATTTTCTCCATATCCTCCCACTAGCAGGTGGCACTCCTCACTGATTCCACGAATCTGCTTTTCTTCTTGGTAAATATATTTATATATTTTTAAGTTTAGTTTTATTAGATCAAAAGTCAGAATATAAATCAGTTTTGTTTTTTAAAAGGTTCTCAAACGTTGGGCTTCAGTTAAGCTTTTTCTATGCCTTTTGACAATACCCTTCTGTGTCAAATAGCCGCTTTGTCTCTATTTTTTTCTCTTCAGTCTTTTGTTCCTGTTTACAATTAGTTTAAAAAGGTCCTTTACTCCACTTCACTCACCAGCTCAGTTTTTCTTTTTTTCTCTCTCCAGCGCTTTATTTAAAATCCTCTCCCCAGGTGGCTTCCACTCTTTTAACATAACAATTGTTCCGTTCGTGGCCTCCATAGCTAGGGCAGCTTTTACAAGCCTTTCCCAGCGCCGCCAGTCATGAGCACTTTGTCGGGTCCCTGGGGGGGGGGGTTGCCGACCCCTCCCAGCCCCACGACGGTGGCTCACTTCTTCACCACCCCTACAGGGTGGTTCCAACCTGGTTTTAGCAAAACCAGGTCCCCAGGTGGTGTGGGTATCGGGGTTCTCTACGGAGAGTGGAGAGCTCCATGTCGCCACGGCATTTTGGCCATGCCCTCTCCCCATTTCTAAAATTATGATGGTCTCTTCAACATTCTTATTTGCTTGTCTCAGATTTTGGGTTGTTTCCTCCATTTTTTTCTTAGTTTCTTCTGATTTGTCCACTATTTTCTGAATCCTATATTCATTTTTTGTTATCATTTACTGAAAATTCACTTGTCTCACGTCCATTTTCTGAATTTGTTCCTTCATCTCCCCCAAGTCTCCTTTCACTTCATTGTTTTTCTTCCTTGCTTCCTCTTTCTGTGAAACAATAGCTTCTTGAATGGATTGGACCACTGATTGTATTCCTTTTTGGAAAATATTTGTTTTTTTTTTTGTTATAACATTGTGTCTATTGATCTTTAGTTTGATGGACTGAATGCTGTGGATGTCGGTGTGGAAGATGCTTTCTTTCAAATTTTAGTTAGATTTGGAACATTCATTTCTTACAATCTATTTTGTAATCTTATAATCTTACCAATCTAGTTTACAAATCTATGTAGTGATCTAATAGTAACATTAATATTAAGTCTATTAGGAAGAAAAAAGAAACTTCAAAGTCAGGAGTTTTATAATCCAAATTTCCCTGTCAGCAACTTATCCAAATCTGTGTATATTGTTTCACTTTTCTTCTTTCACCTCTCAGAATGTTCTATCAAATGATGTTTGTAAGCCATAATGGCCCACCAAATTCCCCAATGTCTCAGTAATCCAAAACGGCCAAAGAACCAAAAAGCACTTTATTCAGACTCAAAACTATAAGGCATAAAGAAACGGGAACAAGAACTTCAACAGACACCAAAAAATGAAAAAAATATATGAGGCCCTGATCACATCTAAACATGAGTTAAATCTAATTGAACAGCAAGAATATATTCAAAATATTAGGCTCACAAAACAGAATCACTTCAAAAATGCAAATAAACCTGATAGGTGGCTAGAGCATAAAATAAGAAAAGAAAAAGAGGCGTGCCACCCTTTCTGCAGATCATGGCCTTCTAAATATAATATTTGTTTATTTCTTAAATTAATCCAGTCCTTTATCCAGGCAAGGAGGCAAACCACATAAAAACTTTAAAAGACACCTGATCAGAGACTCCCTATTAAATACTTGGAAAGAGATCAAAAGAAAACACTACTTGAAGACTCCCAATTGGCTCTCAACTATGGAGGCTTTAATATACCCAAACACAATCGATATAACCAAAACACTCAAATATAAAGATATATTGGACTCATCAGGGAAATTGAAGACCAGGGAAGAATTGGCAAAGCAAGATATAAAAATTGATTGGTGGCCTTATTTACAGTCGAGATACCAAAAAGACATAGAAGGAACTGGCATTGACAGGGAAATTCAGCAATTGGATAAACTTCTGACGGGCCCAGAAGAAAAAATTATTTCTAAATTATATCATTACTTATTAGAATTTGACAAACACAAAGATATAGTAAAGGGATCAATGATCGCATGGGCCAAAAACATCGGCCATAGTATACACTTGGCAGACTGGGAGCAAATTTGGACTAGGAACATTAAATTGATTAAATCAACAACAAATAAAGAAAATTACTATAAAATGTTTTATAGGTGGCATATGGCCCTAACATGATTAGCGAAAATATATCCAAATTCCAATTCGACATGCTGGAAATATAAGAGTGAGCAGGGCACCTTCTTTCATACATGGTGGTTGTTCCCCGAAGCGAAAAGGTTCTGGAAGAAAATATTTGAGTGGATGCAGGAAATAACAGGGACAAGTATAGAGTATTCCCCCCAAATTCTTCCTACTAGGAATATTAAGGAGATACTATCCCAATATTACTCCATATTGGAACAGCGGCAAGGATCACCTATGAGCAACATTGGAAAGACTCTCAAATTCCATCAGAGGTAGAAATCATCAGAAAGATATACGAGTGTGCTGAGATGGACAGACTAACGATCGATCTCAAAGGACAAAAGGACTCTATATATTATGATACACGGATAAAGTGGTATGATTGGATTAAAAAGAGGAAGATGAAGAGATAACATGAGAGAAGAACCCAGGATTGGAAAATAAGAAATTGTGATGTATAACTTATAGAAATTTCTTTTTTACAATGTATATATGTGGATGCAGCTCTGTGTATAAATATGGAAATATAGAAAATGTGAAAACTAATAAAAAGATATTAAAAAAAGAATCAAATTCCTTCAGAGCTTGCAATAGTACAGAGAAAAGAAAGGCAGCCTTCCCAAAAATAATGAAAGAGTTATGGATGGGCATCCAAATGATGCAACAGATGGAGATAAGAGGTAAGGCAGAGGGAGCATTCAGTCTATGTAAAAATGTTAGAAAGAAATACAGGATTCCAAGAGAGAAATATAAAAGAATCACCAAAAAATCAATAAATAATTAAATTCTAAAAAGACAGAGAGAAGATGGATAGAGACATAATATTTTGTAATACTGTGATTGTATTAAAAACTAATAGAAACAAACAGAAAGTATAAATGGGAGATATAGTAAAACACATACATACACACATAGACAATAACTTAAATATATGTCAAAAAACTTGCAACATGATTTGCAAATAATGCCGATAGATTTGTTAATAACATGATTATTTTTCAAAAAAATAATTATATTGGGTATTTTAATCAAATCTGTATTTTTTTGCATTTCTTTTTTTCTGAATGCTACATTTTAAATTTCCCCCAAAACCATTTATCTGGATTAGTATTGTCCAGACTGGAACCTTCCAGATGCATTGGATTACATCCCAGATTCCCCAGGCATCTTCATAAAAACCCATTAGGTGACACTTTCAGCTTTAAAAGGATTAAAGAGCTAACGACAAGATAAAATTAAAAGTTCTTTTCTATTTTGCTTTGTTTTGTTTTGTGTTCAGATGTAATCTTTCTTTCAAGATAATGGCAACAGCTGCTGTTGTCTATTGTTCAATAGACTATATAGATCAATATATTGAGTCATTTACTGTATATCAGTGATGCACATCCCAGGACAAAATCCTTGCTCTACATTGTAGGTTTTATGGCCAGAACACATTATTTATATAAGAAACTTTTATAAGAAACTAAAACTAATATATTCTGGAGGAAGGAAAATCTATACACAGTAAAGAAATATCTAGGGCAGCAACTTACAAGATAGCCTTTCCCAGTGGTCCAATTAATTTCTTAGCTGGGTATTGTACTCTTTCTCCCATCAATACATCCATTGAGAGATACTGAATTTTACAGTGACCTTGTTTATATCACAGTTTCTAGAATGGACAATAATTTATTGTCATCCAGTTAGGATTAGTTAGGATTAGCAATTCAGGGAATAACTGGATGACAGAAGATGTAGGAAAAGGGACAAACATTTTTTGTACAATACTTAAAATGTACAATCCTAAAATACTTAAAATGTACAATCTTTAAAATTCTTTTAAAGCTGATCTATCTTTATTTCACTTCTACAATTTTCATAAGTTATATGTGATCAATATGAGATCCACTAGTTCTACATGTAATGATTTGCAGAAATCCCAGAGCTGCTATTTAAATTAATTCTTCCCTTCTTCATTCCCAACATGCATTTCTATAACAATAAACCCAACACAGAGAAAGCTCATGAGAAGACTCTGTGAAAAACTTCCTCCCTACATGCTGTTCTGTCAATTGCTTTTCTTTATCACTGCATTAAAGACATGCTTTAAAGTTAGTTTTATATTCACACTCTATTCTATATATTTGATAATTGTAATGCTAACTTATAAATTAAACATATCACATTTTATGATCACAAAAACCAATAGACACAATAAGATGAAATGGTCTTCTGATTAAGACAACAATGTGAGGAGCCAAACCTAATAGGTCCACTGGAAAACACGTCCCCTGGAAAACACTCTAGTTTTATACTTCTGGCTAATTTGATATCTAAAAAGGTGATTAAAGTCAGATGAAAGCAAAGGGTGTCATATACAGTATATATACATGCGCGCGCACACACACACACACACACACGCAGATAGACCAGGGTAAAGCAATATATGCAATTTACATAGACTTCTGCAACACCTTTGTCTCAGTGGTACATGACAAACTACTGTTAAAACTAAGCTGTTATGGCATTTCCGGATCTCTGCACAAGTGGATATCCACAGGCAAACAGGCAACAAGTAGTCAAAATAGGGAGCACCCTATCAAACTCTGCACCAGTTAATAGCGGTATCCCCCAAGGCAGTGTTTTAGGACCCACACTCTTTTTGCTCTACATAAACGAACTTTGTGATCATATTATCAGTAGCTGCATCCTCTTCGCTGATGATGTAAAATTATTTAACACCACCGACAATACTGCTGCCCTACAAAGCGACCTTGCTATGTATCCGAAAGGTCTAACAATTGGCAACTTCAAATCTCAATCAACAAATGCTCTGTCTTACACATTGGCAACAAAAATCAGAACACTAAATACAAGCTGGGTGGATACAATCTCATAGATAACCCTTACTCTGTCAAGGACCTAGGAGTACTCAACTCAAACAATCTAAGCCCCAGAGCTCACTATAACAGCATTGCCAAAACGACATTAAGAGTTGTTAACCTAATTTTGTGAAGCTTCTTCTCCAGTAACATTGTACTGTAAACTAGGGCATACAAAACCTTTGCCAGACCAATTCTTGAATACAGTTCATCTGCCTGGAACTATATATCAGACATTAATACAATTGAGTAGGTCCAGAGTTATTTCACAAGAGGAGTACTCCACTCCTCTGCTCACAATAGAATACCTTCTGCCACCAGGCTTGAAGTTTTGGGCTTGGACAACCTAGAACAGTGATGGCGAACCTTTTTCGGTTCGCGTGCCAAAAGGGGTTTGTGTGGGTATGGTAGCATGAGTGCACGTGCCCACACACACCCCTGCTGCCCATGCACATGCGCATTCACACACACACACCCGGTCCCCAGGCATTCACACAGGCCTCATCGAAGCCTAGGACGGCAAAAAACCCGGCAAACCGAAAGTTCAGAAAAACGCACTTCCAGTTTGCCGTTGTGCTGTTTTTTGCACTCCGGAGGGTTCAGGGAAGCTTCCCTAAAGCGTCCAGACAGCGAAACGGCCTTCCTCAAGGCCGAAATTCAGCTGGCCAGTGCGCGCATGCACGCTGGAGCTGACAGAGGGCAACCTCTCGCGTGCCCTCCAATATGGCTCTGCGTGCCACTTGTGGCACGCGTGCCATAGGTTTGCCATCACGGACCTAGAACTACGCTGCCTATGGTCCGACCTATGCATAGTACACAAAATTGTCTGCTACAACATCCTACCTATCAATGACTACTTCAGCTTCAACCACAATAATACACGGGCAAACAATAGATACAAACTCAAAGTAAACTACTCCAAACTCGATTGCAGATAATACGACTTCAGCAACAGAATGGTCAATGTCTGAAATACACTACCTGACTCTGTTGTTACATCCTCAAACCCCCATAGCTTTAACCTTAAACCAGGGGTCAACAACCCACAACTCTGGAGCTGCATGTGGCTCTTTCATCCCTCTGCTGTGGCTCCCTGTCACAGGTGGCATCACAATTGATTTCGGTTAGGACAAGTATGCCATGCTAGGAGAAGACTCTATGGTGGGGGAACTGAACTTCCAATCAGCAGAGGAAAAAGGACGCTGCACTAGGAGGAGACTCTACGATGGGGTAACCAGACAGCTCCAGAATTGAACAGAGGGCTTCAGTTTAGGACCTTTGTGGCTCTTTGGGTATTTAAAGTTGCTGACTCCTGCCTTAAATTCTCTACCGTGTACCTCACCCCATTCCTAAGAGATCTGTAAGGGATGTCCATAAGTGCACCAGCATGCCTACTGTTCCTATCCTCATTTATTTGTATTCATTTCTTGTATTCATGTCGATGTTTATACTTGTATCTTTATATAATACATGTTTGACAAACTAAATAAAATAAAAAAATAAAAAATACTGTAACTGTTATTTGGAAAAGAATCAAGAGTAAGCCTGACTGATGGCTAACTTGTGCATTATTCAAAGTGGCTCTTGAATGGTCTACTAAATTAATTGATGGTTGCATGTATTTTATGAGTCTTCTGAGCTGAAACTTGTGTAGCAGGCAGCATGAGATCAAATGAAAAATAAACAGAAGAGTATGGAGACTGACAGGAATTAAAACTAAAAAATGCAGATTAATCTGGGTTTTACAATAAAGAATATCTTATTTACAAATTGTGATAGTTCACATATATTCTTATTTAATATTTGTTTATTTATGCTGCCTTTTTAATTAATGCTCTGTAATTTACACAAATACATCCTAAAGTTGTAAAATAAAACAAAAATAACACTAAAAGCAGCTCATTGGGCTATTGTTTTAAAATGCAAAAGGCAAAATGAATGAAAAAATAATTTTACAAACATAAAGTCTACAGTAATTATAAGACAACAATGGGTTAACCATCTCAAGCAGCAGTGCTGGAAAAAGTAAGTGATCAAATGAAGCAGTCTTGACTTGAAACTCAAAATAAAATGAGAGAGAAAAGTAAAGATAGTTTCAAGGCAATTGTTGTGTCCTGGGATTTGCATGTTAGCTGAGCAGTTTTCACTCAGGTCTGCGCTATTGAATAAATGAGGTCGCTGCTGATTGGGTCTTCCCAGCTGGGGCGCTCTATTTAAACTGGAGCCACCAGCTGGGCTTTTGCTGAAGTTTGCTCACTGTGACTAATAAAGAGCTGAAGTCACTCAACCTGCCTCCTGCTTCTTCAGTATTGGGAACCCAACATTGGCAACGAGGATGGGATACTGAAGAGTGTTTCCTAGCAACCAGCCCAGTCGGAATAAGCATTGGACATCTTGTGGCACCAAATTCAAATCCTTACAAAGACTGTGAGAGAAAGCTGCCATGTCGTCCTTTCATCTGCCGACTCCATTTGACCTGAACAATGAGACTTGGGACAACTACATGAAAATATTCCGCTGTTTCCTGGAGGCCAACGACCTGCAAGGCCTCTCTGACAACAGGAAGCAAGATATGTTCCTGAGCCATTGCAGGCACAAGGTCTTCGATACTGCTGTAGCATTGACTGAACCAGCTACTGTAGACTCGACCACTTGGTCTACATTACAAGAGCTACTAAAGAAGCACTACAATCCGGCACCATCCAGGGTGATGAGCCGTACAAATTCTATGAGCGGATACAGCAAGAAAAGGAAAGCCTCAATGACTACGTTGCAGCTTTAAGAAAAGTGGCTACCCATTGCCAATTCCATGATCTAGACGATGAAATACTAATTCAACTCGTTTGAAGGATCTGAGACATCAGCCTGCAAAAGAAACTCCTAGCTAAGGCCGATCTGACCCTGAAAACTGCGCTCAAGGATGCTAGGGCATCCGAGACTTCTAACAAGGCTGCCAAGACACTGCGCCGGAGGAATGCACCAACCCCTTTGAAGCCAACTTCCGAAGTGCACGAGACCCAATGCCATGCTGAGCCACCAGACTACAAGGAAGAGGAAGTGTTCTGGATGGATTGGCACCAAGGGAATGAGGTACAGAGGCCCGGGCCATGTTACAGCTGTGGGGGACAGCACCTCTGAATGTCCTGCCAGTTCCGCAACGCTGCTTGCCAAAAATGCGGGAGAGTAAGCCACATCGCAAGAGTATGCAAGGCACCATGAGTTCCCACCAGAGGTACTGGGCGAAGCTACCAAATGAATGAGCTGAGAAGAAAAGAAAGGGGCCCCAACCGGAGAACAACCAGCTACAATCCACAAGCTGGGGTGAATTATATTAGGGTGAACCAAGCGAGCACTCAGAACAAGCTGAAAATCATCATCACAGTGCTCAATAGAGGGCTCCCCCTGCGAAATGGAGATAGATACGGGCTCCTCAATATCCATCATGTCCTGGTCATCTGCGAAGAGGGCCATGCCAAACCTCACTCAGCAACAGCTAAAGTCACAGCCACTGTGGATTTCTGACTACCAGGTGGTACCGAGAGGTCACCATGAAGTTCGGTGACCAGGAGAAAAGTCTTCTACTAACAATTGCCCGCAACCAGCTGCCTAGCCCGGACACTGGGAATGGAGGTGACCAGAAACGCGGCTACTATCCACGCGACGAATGCTGACTACAATGACCTGCTGCACAAGTTCCAGGACATCCAGGCAAGTACGTGGGCACCCTGATCTCATTTAGCTTAGACCTTATGATACCCCCAATTAGAGCGAAACCTCACAGGGTCCTCTTTGCACTTAAGCCAAAAATTGATCAGGAGATAGATAAGTTAATAAGTCAGGGCATTTTGGAGCTGGTCGATCATGCAAGATGGGAAACCCCAATAGTAACTCCCATAAAGAGTGACAGGTCTGTTCGTTTGTGTGCTGACTATAAATGCACAATTAATAAAGCCTTTCAGCAGAGTGCATATCCGGTGTCCGTGGTCCAACATTTACTGCACACACTAGACCTGGACACCATCTTTGCAAAACTAGATCTCGCACAGGCGTATCAGCAACTTCCTTTTGATCACGAGACTGCCAAGGCTCAGATGATAGTTATGCACCACGGGGCATTTAAATGTAACAGACTTCAATTTGGCATCAGCATGGCCCCGGGGATTTTTCAACGCATAATGGAAAGAATTCTAAACAAGCTGCCAGGTGTTGTCCCATACTTCGACAACATACTGATAACAGCCAAAGATGAAATGCAGTTGAGGGAGAGGCTCTGAGAGGTGCTCACAAGGTTCAGGGCTGCTGGGCTAAGGGCTAAAGCCAGTATGTGCCAGATTGGGGTACCGGAAGTAGAATTTCTGGGGTACTGGATCAATGGATCCGGATTGTACCCCACAAAGGACAAAATTAGGGCAATCAGGGAAGCCCCAGTGCCCACCAACAGAACTGAACTACAATTTTTCCTGGAGTTGTTGAATTTTTACAGCATTTTCCTGAATAATAAAGCAACCATCACTGAGCCTCTACACAAGCTCCTACCAAAAAGGCCACCTGGGTTTGGGGGCCAACACAGAGCAAAGCATTCCAGGCCATAAAAAATCTCCTTTCCGAGAACAGATTCCTGATACAATTCTGTGAGACTTTGCCAGTTGTTCTAGTGTGCGATGCTTCACGTTTTGGGATGGGGGCTGTACTGAGCCACAGGCTCCCAAATGGCCACAAGGCCCCCGTTGCTTTCTTCTCCAGGACTCTTTCACGCACCGAGAGAAATTACAGCCAACTAGACCGGGAAGCACTTGCCGCTGTAGCCGGGGTCAAGCAGTTCCACGAATATCTTTTTGGAAGGAACTTTGAGCTGTTCACTGACCATAAGTCCTTATTAGGGCTCATAGCAGGGGACAGGCCAACTCCAGCCTTGCTCCCCCCAAGACTAACGAGATGGTCACTATTCCTTTCTGCCTATTTTTATACTCTAATTCACAGGCCTGACAAGACCATGGGTCATGCAGACGTGCTGAGTGGCTGCCCCTTGCTGGACTTAGTGGAGACCCCACTCCAGGTGTCCCAATACTCCAAATTGACTATGCCGGACTGGGCCTGATCACACCAGCGACATCGCCGTTGAAAGCACCAAAGACATTGATTTCTGCACCATTTTGAACTGGGTGTGGAGAGGGTGGCCACAAGGGCCAGTTAAGCCCGAACTCATACCATATGCACAGAGACAACATGAAATGTCGGTGCAAGGGGGGTGCCTTTTGTGGAGTGATCGGGTTCTCGCTCCTCTGTTGCTACAAGAGGATATTCTAAGGGTGCTACATAAGCGGCACCCAGGGGTCATTAAGATGAAAGCGCTGGCATGGAGCTATGTGTGGTGGCCCAACATGGACAAACACATAGAGGAATGGGTCGCAGGGTGTGCTCCATGCCAGGAATCCAGGGCATCCCCTCCCAAATCCCCCATACATGAATGGGAACAACCAAGGGCCCCATGGTCGCACATCCACATTGACTTTGTGGGGCCTTTCCATGGGCAAACGTTCATGGTGATAAGCGATGGATATTCAAAATGGCTCGAAATAGCATTAATGTCTACCACTACAACTGAGGCTGTAATCAAGGTGTTAAGGAAACTGTTTGCTATGCATGGCCTGTCAGACAAAATTGTGTCAGACAATGGGCCCCAGCTGACTGCAACACCCTTTGAGGGATTTCTAGCAAATCTGGGAATTAAACACACGTTAATCGCCCCTTTTCACCCAAGCGGGAATGAGCTGGCAGAATGAGCAGTTAGAGCAGCAAAATAGGCACTAGGCCGATTGGGACCGGGTGACTGGCAGGCCCACATAGACCATATCACTCCTAGTTCGGCCTTGGGCAAAAGCCCTGCTGAGCTACTAATGGGTCAGAAGCTCCGGTCTGTCCTCGATAGATTGCATCCAAACTACTCCCACAAAAGGGAAACAAATAATCTTACGCCAATACCTTCCTTTAAAATAAATGACCCAGTGTACACAAAGAACTTCACCCTATGGCTACTTGTGGAGATCCTTGAAATAACTTTGCCCAAGTCATACATAGTAGGCCTAGAGGACGGGAGAAAATTGTTTCATGTAGACCAATTATGCAGCTGCCGACCACTAAATGCAGACTTGGAAATGGGCTCTAACAATGTTCTCCCTACAGCTATTCCTGTCCCGAGGGTGCCAGATCACTTATTTGAGGATCTGGAGGCACCACCCAGCGATAGCAATGAGCCCATTCCAGCCGAGCTGGAGACCACGCCTGAGCCGTTCCAGCAAATTCCACAGAGGGAGCCAGAGAGGGAAAACATGTCCTCTCTGCCCAGTGTCGATATCCAAACTGAGTTGCACAGGTCAAGTAGAGAGACCAAGCGCCCTGCATACTTACATGATTACGTATGCAAATGTGTTGAGCTCAGCCAAGGGGGGAGGGATGTTGTGTCCTGGGATTTGCATGTTAGCTGAGCAGTTTTCACTCAGGTCCTCACTATTGAATAAATGAGATCGCTGCTGATTGGTTCTTCCCAGCCGGGGCGCTCTATTTATACTAGAGCCGCCGGCTGGGCTTTTGCTGAAGTTTGCTCACTGATAAAGAGCTGAAGTCACTCAACCTGCCTCCTGCCTCTTCAGTATTGGGAACTCAAAAGCAATAATGTGTGCATTTCTATGTTTCAAGAAGAATTCTGGAATAGAATGCCATTAAATTATGAGATAATTAAAAAATAAGCAAAACAGAACTTTTCTAGGTAGCTGTGCTTACAATTCTGCTTTTATAGAGGAAGACGGGATGTTCTATGTTGAAGAAAATACAGTAATGATAAGGAAATGTCATGACTGTTCTTGAAAAGATTAAACTTCTCAAATCTCCCTTCAGTATTTCTCTTATTAATTGCATAATTAACATTCTACACTGAGCAGAAACTTTAATATTTTGCAGAATACAACTTCTTAAAACTAATTTTTACTTTTTTTTCCTCCTCTTTCAGCAGATGGATGTACTGACTGGTCAGTGGATTACAAAAAGTATCAAGTCTTAATGGGAGAACCTGTTCGTATAAAATGTGCATTGTTTTATGGTTATATAAGAGCAAATTATACCATAGCACAAAGTGCTGGACTCAGTTTAATGTGGTACAAGAGTTCTGGACCTGGAGATTTTGAGGAACCTATAGCTTTTGATGGAAATAGAATGAGCAAAGAGGAAGATGCTATTTGGTTTCGTCCAACACTGGCACAAGATAGTGGGCTTTATGCATGTGTCATAAGGTATGTTTTAACCTTTTTTATCAGCAAGAAGTACATAAACAATATTTATTTATTATTTATTCTTCTAACTAAGTCATTTTCTGTCTAAATTATCTTGATTGCACAGTTTTTAAATAAAAACTATCTTTACGATGCTTATGTTTAATTGAAAAATAGCTTACAAATGTATTTGGTTTGTCTTCAACTACATTTAAATTCTAGGAAGCATTCCTTAATGAGTTGTTTTGATTATCCTGTCTGATATTTTTCTTGTTAAACAGAAATGTGCATTGGTATGGTGCATACTGTATATCTCTTAGCTGGTAGGGTATGAGCCACAGTAAAATGGTTTTCAAAGTAGTTTATATATTCGAAATCCTAGTTTGCATAGAATAGATGAGCTTGCTTATCACAAACTGGATTTTTGTTGTGATTCTGACATACAACTTGTGGCCTGAAAGGGTCAAAATTGATCAGTTGTATCCTTAGTATTGACAGAGTATGCTTCATAAGTCTTTGGTACAATTAAATCTATACATTTTCTATCTTATAAAAAGCTTATATGAAAGCTTTCATTTATAAAATCCACGATGAATGATGGAAGTCAATATTTACAGGCTCATTTTGTCACAACCATGACAGTTAGTAACAGATTAACAGAGTTGGAAGAAACCTTTCAGGTCATCTAGTCCAACCCCAAGCAGGAGACCTGTACATGTGCCTCTATCTAGGATCGAACTCACAACCTCCTGATTGTGAGGCAAAAGCTCCACCTTCAGCTTGCAGTCTAAGAGTAAATGATAAAGAACATGAATAAATGAAATGAAAGAGGAGAAAATATACGTCGTGTGTCTGTGAATCTAAAAGAAAGACAAAGGTTGTACCAGATTTTAATAAGGAGTCTTGGATCCCGTGGAATGATTTGATGAGAACATGAAATTAAGTGAAAGTTTATAATTACAAAAGGAGTGACTAAAATGATGTTTAAATATGAATTAGTGCCATTTATGCTGTTGTGGGTATGTATAAAAGTAATTAATCGATAGGTTAGTGACAGTTACATGTGAAAGGTTAATTAATAGTGATAATGGAAGAAACAAGAATGATTTTATGTAAAATAAAAGATACTGAATGAATGTATTCCAGTTGGGCAAAATATATTTTCTAATAAGTGGCACAAATAGATCTTTTGAAATGAAATGAGAATGTTCAGAAATGTGAGAGTTAATCTTTAATATATATACAAATATTCCCAAACTAATTATCATTTTTTATAGTTTCTGCTTTTGAAATGCATATTCTTCTATTTCAGTTTATTCTCTAACATTAAAATTATTCATACTGAGATATATGTTTCTCTCTGTGGATAAAATGGACAACATCTGGGGCAGGGGTGGGTTCTACTTACCTTCCCTACCGTTTGCATCGCATTGGAAGTGCGCCCCCATCACGTTGTGCAAATGACGTGCACAGAGGGTTCTTTCCAAGCCACTTTCAGGAATCAGCAAACGGAGGACCAGTTCAGAGGTATGGCCAGCTGGCCATCACTGCCAGTTCGGCGAGCGGGGGCAAATTCCTGCCACCAGTATGGGTGAACCGGTCAAAGCGGCAGCAACCCACCACTGATCTGGGCTCCCTCTTAGATTTTGAAAATTATGAGAGGACATAGAATTAATTTAGAGAGAGGTTAAATGATGCACATAAAAATGCAAGAAAAGCCCTGGAGAGAAAATGCACAGTTCATTGCTAAATGGCTTGAAACATTTTGCTTATTTTTCTTTGTAGAAAACGCTCCCACGTTTATGGCAATTCCTGGCGCAAAGTGCATATATATATATACACACAGCAGCCTCTGGCTGCGAGTAGTCCAGCAAAATGCTAGCACAACAGCAAGCTCTAGAGAGGCAAAGAAACAAGGCAATGAATCCACAAAGCAAAGAATAGGGCAAGAAGTCCTGCAAACTCGAGACATTGGCAATGGCACACAAAACTCCATGAATTCAGTGTTTGTTCCCAACAAATGCCCCTCGTCATAGCATCTCCTTAAGTCTCATTCCCCAGGTGTGCCTTGTGAAGAGGGGCGGAGCCCTCTCCTCCCCAGTCATAGGGCCAGCCTGTGCTGTTCCTGCCTCTTCTCTACTCTCCATGCTCAGGGATCAGGAGGGGGCATTCCTTGTTCATCACCTGAGCTCCATCACTCTTCATTTCCCTGTTCCTCCCTGTTGGGAAGCTGTCCCAAGCCTGAGGGGCTTGGAGCTGCCTCATCATGCTCCTCCCCCATTCCTCCAAAGCCAATGAGAATGCCCCCTCGACCTCCATCGACCCCAGCTCTGGCTGGTCCTCCTCCATGGATTCAGGCTCCGACAGGGGCATGACATACCCATTATTTAAATTGTCTGGTTTCATAACCACAATAAAATACAAACAGAAATAAAACCATATTATGCTCTTTCTCTTGAATATTTAGCTCTTGGTACTAATAATTTTAAAATGTTCTTTTTTCCCTCCAACCATTAGGCCTCATTTTGCCTCATTATGCACTTTATTATCCATAAAATAAACAAGTATTTATTATGTATTTACCTTTAGATAGAAACACAACACACGAACAGAATCCCAATGTAAATAATTGCTTAGTTTCAGGCCTATATCCTAAGATATTAAGAGATTGTAAGGACTTGCCCCTCCTATCCCTGCAAGAAAGCAGAACTCTCGAAACAGGCAGCATTTCAAAAGGAACTTTTATTGGAGATAGTGATAGCATGAAGAATAGGCAGGATTTGAAGTTCCTGCTCAAAGCTGTTAGGTTAAAAGCTGTAGAAACCTCTCCCCTCTGTCCAGTCTGAGTTGAGCCAATCCACAAGTATGAAGTTGTTGTGGGAACTGCAAACTGTGAAGGTGATAAGAAGTTGTTCTCATGCCTGCTTGCTCGCCCCTCTCAAGTTGAGACAAAACAGATGGCCCCAGACTGGCTCAGCTCGTCCTCGCAATCGATTCCCCGAGCATCAGAGTCCTTAAATCATTAGAATGGAATTCTGTTGCCAACTAGCCACTCGAGGTTTGATGGGGCGTGTCCCCTTTATTGTAGCAGCTTCATGTACATGCATAGGGCTTAACGTGAGGACGTTCTGCCACTGATTAGCCGCTCGAGGTTTCATGAGGCGTGTTCCCCTTATTGTACTGGCCACCTATAAATGCATATGCCTTAACATGAGGGCGTTCTGCCACTGATTAGCCACTCGAGGTTTCATGAGGCATGTTCCCCTTATTGTACTGGCCCCCTATAAATGCATATCCCTTAACATGAAGGCATTCTGCCACTGATTAGTCGCTCAAGGTTTCATGAGGCGTGTTCCCCTTATTGTACTGGCCCCCTATAAATGCATATGCCTTAACATGAGGGCATTCTGCCACTGATTAGCTGCTCAAGGCTTGATGAGATGGATCCCCATTATTGTACTTGTCCCCTATAAAAGCATAGGACTTAATGTGAGGGTGTTCTGCCACTGATTGGCTGCTCGAGGCTTGATGGGACGGATCTCCATCATTGTCCATGCGTAGGGCTTAGCGGCAGGGAAGTGCAACTAATGGGGCCTGATCTTGAAGGGCTTCACCACGCTCTTTACCTATGGGCCAGACAGATTGCGCCCCTTGCCTCTAATTGCTCAGGCCCTTTTTCACTCATTACTATGTCTCCCCACCTACTTACCCTGTGTGTGGGGGGGAGAGCATGTCGGAGCCTGTGGGCGATGCCGCGGAACTGAATGGCCATTGCACACAAACGGGAGAGACGTCTCTATAGTGTCAGAATCTGCCGCCGCGATCAGGTTGAATTCAATCAATCAGGCATGGGCAAGTTGCCCCGCAGACTTACCAGAAAACTAGTCAACGGCCTTTCGCACCAAGTGCAATAGCCAGCTCGCTCAAAGTTTCCCTTTGGCGTTCAATGGCACTTTAGCACGCTTAGCGCTGCAGCCGGTTTGCCCAATAGTTCACTTGGTGTCTCTTGTCAGGTTGAAGGTTTTGGGGTGCTGCCACCGGCTCTTGGGGCACAGCCCCCACCCACCGGAGGGAGAGGAACTTTGGCTGCTCAAGTGCTAGACTTCTGCGGCTTCTCCTCCAATCTCAATTCGTACCTCTCTCCCTTTACTGCAAGGCCTCATTCATGCTCAGCCCCAGCACCTGAACCTGACGCCGATAGTTGGGTCCTTGACCTTACCGCCTCAGACAGCCGGTAATGGGCACCCCTGTTCTCACTGAATGGCCTTCGGCTAGAGGCATGATTGTTGAGCGGGCTGATACCCACCGCCGCCCTCAACCCAAATAGATGATAGGTGTCACTTGGGGAGGTAGATGTTGATAAGAAAAAAACTCACTGAATATGTTGACTGGAATTCCTCCTTAATGGGAGAACGTGTGTCCTTTATGGCTAGGACCGAGTCAAAAGAGGGGGCGCTGTAGCAGAGAGGTGCTTTTATACTTCAGACTCGGTCCTGATTGGCTAAAGGGCAGTGTCTTCCCAGTGTTTTTCTCCCATCCTTGCAATAGGAGGAAAATATGCTGGTGCAAAAAGTCCCTTCTGGCAACTTACCCTTCTGACCCTTCATCAATGAGACTAGTCAGTGCAGCCATCACACATATCAGTGATTCTCCTCTACCTTTATATTTCTATTCTTTTTCTTCCAGCTTCTGGACAATTTCTTGGAAAGGAGAAAACGTATGGTGCAGTGGTAGAGAGAAGAAGGGGAATTTGATCTGGCAACATGGAGAGTTGAGCTAAGGGCTGTCCAAATGAAATATCAATCTCATAGAAGAAGCAGAGTTGATATTCAAAGAAATCTTGCTGAGTGAGGCTCTAGTCTAGTGTGTGAGACAGACAAAGCATAATGAGTGCAGGGGCATAAAAAGGCTAGTCCAATATCCTTCAAGGGAAAATGTCCTTGAAGATTTCTGTTCTATGTGATCCAATGTGATGAAGGGAAAACAGCATCCTTCTTGTGAGTATGTCAGATTATAAGTACTTGTAGATTCAGTGGCAGAGGTGGGATTCAGCAGGTTCTGACCAGTTCTGGAAAACAGGTAGTGGAAATTTTGAGTCATTCGGAGAACTGGTAAATGCCACCTCTGACTGGCCCCGCTCCCATCTATTCTCTGCCTCCCAAGTCCCAGCTGATTGGGAGGAAATATGGATTTTGCAATAACCTTCCCCTGGAGTGGGATGGGAATGGAGATTTATTTATTTATTTTATTTATTTATTTAATTTGTTTTGTATGCCGCCCAATCCCGACGGACTC
>JANHGD010003757.1:41997-57522 GCA_027560375.1 Imantodes cenchoa | reverse complement strand
AGACTAAGGACGCTAACCAGATGAATACCTGGTAGGTAGATTTTTTTCCCCCCTATTTTCCTCCCCCAAAACTAAGGTGCGTCTTATACTCTGAAAAATATGGTAGTCCATATTTTAAACATCCAGAAACCCAAATTTGGAAAGGCACTTCTGCAAACTGATTCCCAGCGAGACCCTTTTGCTGCTCATGCTGCTTCTGCTTTCGTGAACTGCTCTGGATAGAGATGAGCTCGTTCTGTTCTGAGATTCCAGAGCCGGGTGTAAATCATCCCCGGGGAAACCTTTCTCCTCCAGGCCTCTCTCTCGCCCCCCCCCACCCCAAGATTTAATAACAGTCCAGTATTCTATGAGCCCGTCGAAAGCACATGCCCTCCACGTGCAGCCAAGGTGCTTGAGAGCTTTTCAACAAGAACAATCCTCAAACTTAAGCAGCTGATTGAGACAAGCACAAAAGCACACGCCAAGCCTGGCCACAAAGTGCTTTTAATTCCTCACAGACGCACACACCTTCCAATAACTTGGCAAACCTTCCCTTAAGCATCACCTTCATCTAAACATTTGCCTTTTATAGTCAGTTGGAGGAGACACTTCATGTCCCTCTCTCTCTCTCTCCTCGCTTTCCCTTCCTATCCCAGAATGCAAGAATTGATTGCCGTCCAACTGATTCCTTCTCCTTATCTCAGCTATTCGCAGTTGAGAAGAGTCGACCTGGAAAACATGTTTGTCTCCTGAGCTGGACTCGCATGCATTCGTAAGAACGGCATGATGCAGCACACACACAAACCCATACACAGAGAAACACATTCCTGGTTCATGATTAGACACGGAAAGAGAAACCTATGTGGCAAATTCAGGAAGTTAAATGCTGCCACCTGGGTATTTATAAATATTTTACAGGCCTTAGGGAAAGATGTAAAAGAATCAGTTGAGCTAGAAGTCTTCGTGAAAGTCAAGAATCTGGTCAAGAATGAGCCGAGGTGGCGCAGCAGTTAGAGTGCAGTACTGCAGGCTACTTCAGCTGACTGTGTTCAGCAGTTCAGCTGTTCTAAATCTCACAGGCTTAGGGTTGACTCAGCCTTCCATCCTTTCGAGGTAGGTAAAATGAGGACCTAGATTGTTGGGGCAATATAAATATATACATTGCTTAATGGTGTAAACCGCTTAGAGAGTGCTTGCACTTTGAGGCGGTATGTAAGTCTCACTAATAAATAAAATAAATAAATAAATAAATAAATAATGTTGTATACATCAATGTCACCATAGATGACATCTTAAAGGTGCAACATAGGAAGAAAGTATGCCAGATGTTCCCTTATTCTGTTTTCCTATTCTTATGACTTAAATAGAGCATGTGTGCTGCAGTAGTTAAGGCGCTAAATTGATGCCATGGAAACTTGAATTCAAATTCATCCTAAATCACATTAACTAATTCAGTAGTTTTGGGCTAGTTATTCTCAGCTCACAGTTGTAGAATAGAGAAACAAGAGAAAGAAAAGCTGTGTATACAGCTTTGAGCTCCTGAATGAAAAGTGGGATATAAATCTTTTATATCACATTTTATGCACAATGGCGTGCATAAGCGCACCATTGTGCCTACTGTCCCTGTCTTACAGTCCTATTGTCCAAATTTACCTGTACTTAATTCGGTTTTGTTTATGTTTTATACCAGTACCTGCTATCTTGTACATGTTTTGACAAAATAAATAAATAAATAAAAATAAAATATTTTAAATAAACGTTTTAAATGCAAGTGAGTAAATAAATGGTAGAGATGGTGCAATACTGATGAATGGAAACTTGTCATTAAGGTAAATGAAAAATAGATTTTTAAACATCTATTTTCCACTTCCAATAGCTGGAAGAGGTAGTAGGCTTAACAGCCTGCCATCTTATATCTTCTCAAAAAAGGGGGAATTGGAGGTACAGATATCAATATGCCTTGGAGAACCCAGTAGATGGCACATGGCTATATAGAGCAGGATGCTTCTCAGTGCTAAACATATTTCTGAAATTAAGTTTGGTTTCTACAAAGAAAACATAAAGAAGCAAAATGTCCCTTCCTCCTACCATCCTTCTTACCATCTGCTCCAAACCCTCTCTAAAGGCACACAGGTCTTCTGGAGAATAGAGTGTTGGACTAATTGTAGAAAGGAGAAGCAAACCAAATCAAAAGGAGCCGGTCCAAGTAAGACCAATTTTCTCCAATGCTGTCCTTTTGCTTTCCACTCTGTGTTGCTAAAGAGGATCCTAAGACTCTCTGATGGGGCTTTTGTGTAGGAGGCATAGAATATGCAGGAAGAAATATAAAAATGTTTCTTTCCACAAACTCTTTGAAGTTTGTGGAACTATTTTCCTATTCCTTCACATTCTGAAATCCAGTTCAATTCAAGTGAGTTTCGTTGTGAGCAATTACAAGTAAGACTGTGCTACAAGTTGATAAATCAACATAAAATATTTTTTTCAAATCAGAGGCTTCTGCTGCTAAATAGAGCAGAAAGTTTCACACTAACACATAGGCATTTTTTTTGGTACAGCTTTAGCTCCTGCATAGAACCATAAATAAGATGTAAGTGTAGTATACCTTTTATTGCTTTTAATATATTAATATATTATATCTTGAATAAAGCTTTTTAAAGTTCTCTAATTTGACAAAAGAGTTTAGCTTTCATATCAAAAGTAAGTTTTAGTCATTATTATGGACATTCTTCTAGTGGGCTGCAATCAATGAAATATAGAAAGCACATGTTAATGTGGACTAGAAGATATATCAACAAAACAATTTCATGAAATGTTTCTTAGACTACCTGGACTATAATACCTTTTATTTGTTTGCAGAAAGTTCCTAGTGCTCTGTTCCAAGAACTTTTCCACATGCTGATTGTTGCACATGTTGGATTATTCATTGCATGCATGTGCAAATATGTCACACCCCAATTTGAATATAGAACAGTACAAACATTCTGTCTAGCATTTTGCACATACACAAAATGCACCCACCATTATTGGATTTTTTTCTGTTAAGTTGGATTGATGTAAATTCTCCTTTATTGGTTATGTGAATCTCCTTACAGTTCCAATACCATTTCACTCTTTGCTTGTCAGAATTTAGTATTTTCAGGTTAAAACTTCCAGCTACTTTAGAACTATCCTTTTATTCCTTTTACAACAGAGTCAGAAAAGGTACAAATTAAATTGGGATATCTACATGATTGCTCTGTGTCCCACAGCCTTTTGAGTAGTTAACTGGATGGGGTGTCCTGTAAGTACTACTTCAGTTTCCGTAAAGTGATATAGTGCAATATATGATTTCCAGATGCATTTTAAATAGTAAAACAGGATTAAAGAGAGATATTGTGAATTAGGTTCAAACATCTAGACTACAACTAGATGTCAGAAAAAAAGATTTCAAAGGCTCAAAACTCAGAATTTTTTTGCTACATTGAGACAGGCATTTTGCAGTAAGAAAATGGAAGTCTCCAGAAATTGATATCCCATCATAGTTTTAATATTGTTATATCATGAATCTGAAATTGTTGCCAATTGTAGGAAAGTGAAAAACTAATCTCATATGCTACTATCTGAGATGACAAGTTTGATGTATTTCTTCACATTGTGATGATCAGCTAAATTATGCTTTCCTGTAACTTGTCAATCAATGTCTTATTGCACAAGGAAGAGTTTTTCCACCATATTGTTATTATTGCTTGTTCAGCCCGGTTCTGCAAACCGGTAGCGGTGGCGGCAGGAGACTCCACCCACCCACCCGGGACACTTCTGTGCAATGGGTTTTATAACCCACTACTGTCAAACACATATGGGAAAAAAAACCAAAATGATGATATTTTAATATATTCTGAAAGTTTATGACATATACCACATTGGGATTCAAAAAGGAAAAACCTGTCAAAAGAGATGAGTAGGTTAAAGTTATAAATCATCTTGACCCTGTACATCATACTTTAAATGGATAATGATCACTAGTGTCAAAATATTCAGAGACTTGAGCTCTGACAACATACAGGAGGGAGAAACCCATCGCTTTAGAGTGGCTGTTGAAAACTTGACACCTTGCTGTATCTGACCCAACTCTGATCAGACAGTCAGTTGTTGTAGGCTCTTAATTCTTCTCGTAAAAAAAATGACTGAAAAAAAAGGTGCTTATTCTTAGGTATGCTGGAGCCAAGCCAAAACTAGCACTGTGAATTATGCTTTGAAGGAAACAGCAAAATGCACTACTGTTCTTATAATACATTATCATCTCCCACTCTCCTCATAGTTAGGCGGGCCGTCATGTGACTTAAGGCTCCAGAAAATCTTCAGGGCAAGTCTATTACCATGAGCAATTCTCCACAGCAGCCTAAATCTCCCATGCTGCTCCTAGTTCTTCCTAAAGAGGAGTTTAATAATCCCAGTCCAGATTGCAATGGTTTGGGGGATGAGAAGAGTCTGAATTATGGCCACCAAAAGCGCTGATGACGTGTTTCCCCCTTCTTTCACCTTCCCAACTATGCAGGAAAGCCTGGTTTTATTGCTAGGATCACATGCGGATGAGCCTACAGTTCCTGTTTTTTCCTTTTATAGAAAGTTCACTCTTTATCAGTCCCTGTACTTTTGCTTTACTTTCCAGATGTTTAGACACAGGTTTGCCTTTATGTCCCTTCCCATGTTGTCTACTTTGATATCTTTACCGTTACATTCACCCCCATTTCTTCAATCTTTCTTCAATCTTCCATCTTGTTGTGCCTTCACTCCTTTGTTCCATTATAGGTGGCTGCACAGAACTAATGACCCAGCTTCATAAGTAGAATCAGAAAAGTAGCATTCATTGAAAACCTGTGGCTTCATTTCAATATGTCTACATTGCAGTTTAAATGTTGTTTTCTTTTATGGGAAATGAAGAATTTAATTACAGTGCATACAGGGTAGCAAAGAAAAGGGAATATGCTTCACCCAATATGGGCAGAAACTAAAAGGGTAACTATTTGGAAATGCAAGATTGGAACAGAAAGGTGCTGGCAGAAGAGATAGAGAAAGCAACCCCTCCACTCTATGTTCTTTATGTCCCATCTTTATGCCCAGAAAGGGGAGAAACTGTTGAAAAATGTAGCAGTCCAGGATGGCCATAAAGGACAGTCAGCAGCTGCTGGAGCAAAAGAGTATGCCAAGCATTATAGCCAATCAGAGCTGAGAATATCACCAAACTAGAATAAAGCTTCTGTTAATTATGAGACTGGAAAGGGGCTGAGGATGGAAAACAGTACTTTCGAAGTAGGGCTTCAAGACACAGTCAGGAATCGCACTTCTAGAACATTGGGAATGGTTCAAGGATAAAAGTCTGACCATGCATTAAAAAAAATAATAAGTGGGTTGGACTCGCAATTGTGCAAGTTGAAAATGTGGATCTGGCCTTTGCTTTTTATGGACGTGTGATCTATGGGTAAGAAACAGAGAATCACTTTGCTTAAGCTTCTCATAAATTGCAGGACTTAAATGGATAGCTTTAATGATCCCAAACAACACATATTATCCTTAATTGAAATGCTTTGAGATGTGCTGGGTAAAAGACATGCCTCAGAAAGCAGCCCTTAAGAGCTGATTTATTTTTAGTGAAAGACTTGCAATGGTTCCCCCCTCCCACCTCTATAAGTGACTGTACTCATCTTCCATAGAAGACTGCAGCTATAATTATTTCTCCAACCCTAAATATAGCAAAAATAAATTTGTCATAGTACAATGGTTACCAGGCATAATACCACTTTATAATGTTTTGGTAAGATCACACCAAAATATAAAAAAGATGCTGACATTCTAGAAAGAGTGCAGAGAAGAGCAACAAAGATGATTAGGGGACTGAACAGCAATAAACAGTCTGAATAGCCCATTGTACTAACGTCTGTAGTGATGAAGTGCTTCGAGAGATTGGTTCTTCAACACTTCAGATCATGCCTTCTATCAGACTTCAACCAGCATCATGTTGTGTCCCACTGTGGAATCCCCTCAGAAAATACGCACACAACTGTTTCAAACAATATGAGTGTACTACTAATAAATCTTCTTAGTAGCTATATTGTAAAAGGTTCATGAAGAACAGAAAAGGCTATTTTTTGCAGAGAGCCAGTTGCTAATTTTGCTTCTTAGGAACTGGCTAGAGTTCAAACCCCCAGAAAGTATTCAGTCAATTAGTTTCCCAGTTAATCAGCAAACCGCAGAAGTTGGCAGAAAGCCCGCAAAAATAAATATCACAAACTGAAAGTCCAGCGTCAAGCAAGAGATTCCAATAACAGAAACTAGAAGGTAAATCCAACAAGTTGTCTCCAGCGTGTGGCTCAGTGTGCTTACGCCTTAAATAGTCTCAGGGCATGGCCCACCGTCCTGCAGCTTTACACACGAGCAGACCTCCTCCTACAGAGCCAGTCTCGCCTGCTAGCTGCTCTGTGTGCCCTAGCATCAAGCAGAGACTCCTCCTCTTCTCCTGAGTCACTCAGCTCAAACTGAGGAGGTGCAGAAGGCCTTTATTGGTTTTCAGCCTCTGGCACCGAGCCCTTCTCGCTATCAGACTCAGGTGCCAGGTGCACAGAATGATCATGCTAGATCACCATATTCTCTGGTTCCTCTGTATCCATGACCAGCTGCGCGAGATGCGGGCAAGTCACAACACATCAGTTCACCTACAGAGGAAATAGGTTGACAGGCGATGCCATTACTACTGCCCTACATTCCGTAATGAGTCTTTTAGAAAAACCAGGGAACTACAGAATGCTTTTCACAGATTACAGCTTGGCTTTTAACACCATTTTGCCGAACATCCTCATCAAAAAGCTGACTGACTTGAATTTCCCCTCTCTCACCTGTTATTGGATTAAAGACTTTCTGACAGACCGGCCACAAACAGTGAAGGCTGGGTCTTTCACATCTTCCTCCCTGAAGCTCAGCACTGGCTCTCCTCAGGGCTGTGTGCTCAGTCCCTACCTGTATTCATTTTACACATACGACTGCATTTCTTCTGCTCCATCTAATGTTATAATAAAGTTTGCAGATGATACCATGTACTGGGTCTTATTACAGGAGGAGACAAATCAGCATACAGGGAAGAAGTCCAGAGGTTATCCACATGGTGCTCAGAAAACAACTTGCATCTAAACACCAGCAAGACAAAGGAGATGGTACTAGACTTCCAGAAGCAGAGAGAGGAACCTTCCTCATTCAAGGGGGGCTGTGTGGAGAGGGTCTCCTCTTTGAAATTCCCAGGAGTCCATCTTAGCCAAGATCTCACCTGGAAGAACAACATAATCCAGGTGGTCAGGAAGGCTTAACAGAGACTCCATTTCCTTAGGGTCTGAGGAAAAATCAGGTGGAACAATGACTGTTGACTTTCTTTTACTGGTCTACGATGGAAAGCACCCTCACATATTGTGTTACGGTATGGTATGCTGGCTTGACAGCCATGGACAGAAAGGCATTACAGAGGGTGATGAGCACACCATTAAAAATTATGGTCTGTCCCTTGACCCCAACTGGATGAAATCGCCAGGACCCACTGCCTTAGCAGAGTGAGGAAAATCCTCAAGGATGATTCACATCCTCGCCAGCACTTCTTTACTCTCCTACCACCAGGCAGGAGATATAGAAGCATAGCCAGCTGAATGAATAGGCTGAAAAATAGCTTTTATCCATGGGCCGTCAGACTTCTGAATGCAACATAACATCACAATAAAGTATAATATGATAGGCTTGCAGGGCCAGTGCAATGTGCAACAGGTTCATACTGGTATAATATAATATAATGTTATATACATATATGTATATGGGAATGTGTGCTAGTTATTACTTATTTGGGTTTAGGAATTGCTTTTTCTTTTATTTATTGAGTTATTGAGATGTATTCTGTGTTTCGGGGGGCGGGGGGGGCTGCACCAAGGGAGGCTCATTCAATTTCATGTGCAATGAAAATAAAGGTTTGATTTGATTTGATTATCTGTTACCAGTTCTGATAATTCATGAGGTCATCTAGTCCAACCCCTTTAGAATTTGCTAAAGAAAATGGGGGCAAAACAGTCAATTTTGGCCATATCATAACCAAACGGCAGCTCAACTGTAATCTACACTCATTTCCCAGTTCTGTTGAAAAGTCCATGTTAGTTACCTGAGAAAGACAGATTCCAGATGCAGGTTCCACTTTTTAAAGCCCTAAGCATTTTATTGACCTATGGGTGTTGATTTATTTTATTGTGCTATATTCTTTACATTTGTCTCTTGCTTTTTCTTGTAAATAGCACAGAATCTAAGAACAACAACGTACTGTACTTTTCTTCACAAGTGCCTACAATACAGGTGTTTGCATACTCCCCCGCAGATTGCTTTCACAATTCCTTGTGGTTTTGTAACATTAGGGGCTCTGTGGGATGGCTAACCTGCTTGTGCTGCTTTCCTGAACAGCCAGCAGCTGAAGGCACAAAATTTAGCTGAGCAGCACGATATTGTCTTAGACATTTTCTGCTATCCTTATGCTGAATATAGCCTAGACTAAGAAATCAATAATGAAACGTAACAATATATTTAACCCATATATTTCCCCAAGGGATTCTTTTAGAGAAATCCAAATAGATTCTTTCTAAGAAGGAAAAAGCTCTGCATTTCTGCTCTCCCTAGCTTTGGCACACATCATTCCATTGTGTTTGTTGCACCAAATTGGAGACAAATTTTGATGCATCCATGCTATCCTTCTCTCAATATTGCTGTATAATGGATTATAAAAAGAGACTCAACTCCAATATTAGTATTAATACAATTACTATGGGTCATTGCACAGTCAGCCAGATGTTCAGACTGGATTTGGTATTTGTCTACCTATCAGTTTTTTCCCAAAGACCTGGGATAGGCAGATCTAGATGTTTGATGGTGTTACAGATATCGTAGCAGGATGTAAGCTGTCTTTTGCAATTGACTGATGGTGAATTTGTCAATGCCGATGGTGTCCAAGTGGTATTCCAGATGTTTTGGGATTGAATTTAAGATACTTATTACTGTTGATGCTATCTTTGCTTGGTTTTGCAACTTTGTTCTATTTCTATTTGCACATTATTAATGTTCTTCTCCAGTTCTTTCTTTTCTATTCTGCAGTTTCAAAGTACTGCCACATCCACTATCCAAACTTTTTTGTCTTTCTTATTGACAGTTCTGGGGTATTATGTGACAGGTACCTGTCTGTTTAAATTCTAAAATCCCAGAGCAATTTGACTTATTCATTTTCTATAACTTTCTCTATTTTAAGATCCCATCCCACCAATTCTTGCTTGCAGGCAAATGATATTTCTTGTAGATCTGCCAATGCACTATTGTTGCTACTTTGTCATGCCATCACTTGTAGTCAGTCTGGGTGATCTTCTTGCAGTAGCTAACCAGGTGGTCTGTGTTTCTTCAGCTTCTTTGCAGAGACAGCATTTGCTATCTGTTACTTTCTCCTCGATTCTGGCTTTGCATGCATTTGGTGTTAAAGCTTCATCTTGTGCAACCACATTTAAGCCCCTTTGCCTGTTTCTTCAAATGTCCTACTTTTAGCCGTTGCCAGGTCCTGTTATTATCTGTTTTCCCTGCTATTTTTTTAAATGTACTGACCATGTAATGCTTTGTTTTCCCATGCCTCCTTATGCTTCTTCATTTGATCTTTGCTGTAGGCCCGTTTGATCTCTCCAGTATTCAGTATGCCTTTCTGATATACTAACTTCAGTGCAACTTCTTCATTGTCTTTAAAATCTTCTTTAAGATGCCCCCCTTTTTTCCCCATCGACCATCTGATAAATTTGCAACATTCCACATTCAGCCATTTTCTTTGGTAGGTAGAGTCTGTCAATGCTGCTGCATTGTTGTTGTTGTTGCTGCTATATTTTAATCACCTTTTTTGTACATATAACTCAAGGCAGCAAATGTATCTAATACTCCTGCCTCCTATTTTCTCCATAACAAACTCTCTGAGGTGACTTGGACTGAGAGAGTGTGCCATCCAGTTACAGTAGTTCTCATGCCTAGGATAGGCATAAAACTCACTTTCCTAGTTTCTAGAAGAGCACCTTAATCACTACATCAAACTGGTTCATTTTATCTAAATATTATAATTTATAACATAAATAAACTTACATTTTCAAGGAATTGTACCCCTCCCAGATTATGATTTTGTTTTGCTAAATTTATTTTTAGATTGTTTTTTGAGGTCACTCAACTCTAATTGGTTTACAATATTTAAAATTCACAGTTAAATAAAACATGCCAGCCTAAGCAAAACAACATCAATAACACTCAGCAATGTTTGTTTTTATTTTTTAGCTTTCTCACTTATTTAGAGCTCTTTGAAAATATATTTGCATATTATCTTTTAAAGAATTTGGACTTATCTTTGGTCTATACTGTTCATTAGGAAACCGAGTTTGTGAATACAACTTCCCTTTGGCTTGGCTGGACCAATTTCTTGTTACATCTTAACCCGAAGAAACAGTGATTAGCTTAAATGGTGAGCAACTCACATAAAGCAGGATCTAATCAGTTTATAACCATGATTTCTTATTCACTACAGTTCGAGCTAATCACAGATCCTACAAAGAACAGGTAATTTGCATTTTCTGGGGCTGCTTCGAAGGAATGAGGAGAATGGGTGAACACAGGAGTCTTCTCTGTGCAAAGTACAAGAGCATAATTTATTTCACAATGGGGCTTTGTTGCGCTCTCTTAATTTCCTAAGTCCCAAGAGATATTACTTGAAGATTGTGCGGTAATGGTGAGTGAAGCTAAAGCCATGGATGAGTGAAATCAGAGCAAAACTAAAACTCTTCATCTCTTGTTCTAGTTCTAGTGACCTGTTATATAACACCCTGAATCTAATCATCATTCTCACCTAAATGGGATGCCAAATGAAAAACAGATTTCTTTCTCCCCTGAATCTATCCTAATTACTTCCTTTTCCAATGAGGGCTGCATGTGAGCTTTGGTCTGCCCATTGCATACCCTAATCCTATTAGTATTCTGATTAGAAACAAATGTAGTAATTTATAGTATAATTCAGGGCTGTCAAACTCATGGATTGCATGCTGGATGCCTCATGTGCTGGCAACGCCCACAGCCAGTTTAGTAAAGGGGGGAAAAGTTTTGATACATCATGTGACGAGTCCAGGGGTGGGTTCCAAATTTTTTTACTGCCACTCGGTAGTATGGCTTATTTTGTGGGCATGGCTTATTTTGTGGGCATGGCTTGATGGTCATGTGACCAAGAGGGAGTAGCTTGCCAGTCATGTGACTGGGTGGGAGTGGCTTGCCAGCCATGTGCATGCACAGAAGAAGAATTTAAAAAAAGAAGAAAAAAAATAATAAAATTTAAAAAAGAGATGGCAGTGCCCACAGACTGGCACCAATTGACCTGGTTCACCAACGGGTTGCTAACGGTTTGGGCAAACTGATCTGAACTGGGAGGAACCCACCCCTGGTGATGACACCATGACAACCTGAGTTTGACATCCCTGGTATAATTCCTCACTGCATATCTTCCCAATCATGAGTTCCGAATATCATTTCAAATCATCATTAAGAATGAAATCTATGCAATTCATACAATAGTAAAAAAAATCAAATAATTTCAAATCATCAGACTTTAATCAGTTTAATACTTTCCTCTTAAAGAATTAGATCCTTGAAGAGTCCTATTCAATTGTAACCTGGTGAGTGGGACTTAATGAGTGGTGTTAAATTCAGTTCTTGTTTTGAACATAATGGTCTAAGAAGGTAAACGTATGTGTGAACAGCTTTTGTTGTTCTGTAACCTGATGTTACAGGTATCTCTATGATGGGAAAATCCAATTAAGAAGCAGCTGCTCCTATTGAAATGTTGGCTCTTGATATGAGAAGTTGCACTCAGAGATTATATTTTATTTCTGACATGGTACAGATGAAATTATCTCAATCACAACATATTCCTTACCTTCCTATCTCATTCATTGCACCCCAATTTTAAGGACGTTATCATAATTTCATAGACTTACTTACAGTCTTCTTTCCTATCTAGCATGGATATGACTAGAATGTTGCTCTCAAACCAGGATTAAATTTTGGTGTCAATTAGAAGAAAAAGAAAGCATGCTGAAGTTACAATTCTCTGAGTTAAGTAGTTCTCAATGTGAAAAAATGAAACTAGCCCTTTAATTGTTAAAAAAAAACTTCACTAACTTATTCTGCCTTGTTAAAAAGCATAAGATTAGGCTGATATAAAACTGGCAATCTGAACCATTCTGAATAGAAATTCTGTCTTTAAAAAATAAACAAAAACATTACCATAAGGAACAGATGGGCAGGAAAGGTTTATTTTTTAAAATTTCTTTTTAGCCTAAAGTACATACCGTAATTGAAACTTTTCTTCTTTTTTAAATATTGCTTTTGCCACCAATTTCTCAACCACTATACAAACCATTAAGCTTTATTACAATGAAACCAATTGTGGTATCTTGGTTTTTAGTGAACCTGGAGAAAGCCCATAGAATGTTCATATACAAGAGACTGTGCCACGTAGTTAACAGTTTTACAAAGGGTGTTTGCAAACGTCTTTAGTATCTTATACTATGATTATTTGTCAATATACTTCAGCAATCAGTAGCAAAGTGTATAATTACTTTATGGGACAGTTACATTCCAAAATTGCAAAAGCGGGAAAATACTTTCTTAAAAAAAAAAAAAACAGCAGCAGCTGGAACAAAAATGAAATCTGTGGGAATTTGATATCCTCTCCCATAAATACATAAATAAATCCCTCCCATAATACATACTTATTTCCTCACAATGCTGAAGTGCATATATTTAAATAGATCACTATGTAAAAAAAATATCACTGAATGGTTATAATTCTGTTACCTGAAAATTAAAATAATCTAATACAGGGGTGCAAACTCACATTGTCACGGAAGTGTCATGTGACATATCAGGACTTTTTCCCACTTCACTAAACTGGGTGTGGGCATGGCCAGCACGTGATGCATTCGGCCTGTGGGCCGGGAGTTTGACAGCCCTGATTTAATATATCTTTCTTTGAAGATATTGAGAAGTATAGAGTTAAGTAAAAGGATGAAGAGAACTATTTTATAGGGAGAGGTTTTCACAGGACGTAGTTTAAAAAACAACAAGATGGTGGATATGTCAGTGGAATCCAAGCTCTGCCTTTTTAATGTTTGGACTTGTTGGTTTGTTTACATAAATCAGGTGGAGCTTTGCTCACATTGTGGCCAATGTCTTGACCTTTTCTTGACCATACACTGCAGGTACCCCTGACTACAGATGCATTAGAAGTGTTTTGAAAGAGTGTGATGAAAAAGGCTGGAAATCAGATAATATGGGTAAGGCTATTGCTTGGCTTCAAAGCCTTAACATACAATCCAGGTCAAGTTTTCAAATCTCAAGCCAAAGTAACTGAACCGGCTTTTTACTTAGAACAGCTTTTTGGCTGATCTCAAACTAAGCTACTTTGTCACCACCAGAAAGTCTTACGGCTGTTTTAAAAAAATTGGTACTGGAAAGTACCAATGGGAAATGTCTTCCATGGTGTTGCCAAGAAAACAGCCAAATAGCCACCAGGAGTATAGTTTCTTTTAACGGACTCTTTCCCTTCCTTTACATTCTGGAATATATTCCTTAAAAAGGCTACATACTAGATTTTAGCAAATCCCTCATTTTTCAAACACCTGCTATTATCTTACCTGAATGCACACAATCTCAAATGGTTAGGTTTTTCCTGTTAAGGATGCTGTAACCATATGTCCTTTATTATAAAGGATAGACCTTTATGGTATTTCAGAAAGTTGTCCTTTAGATGTATGTATTCATTTATGTTCTGGTTTCATGAATTTTCTTTCATAAAACAAAGTTATGAACATAAACGTTAAAAAAAACTCTTTATGAGCCTTTTTCAGGTTTGTCCTTTATGTTTCTCCACCCCCAAGAAAATACAGTCACTGTAGTTAAGCAGTTCACTAGCATTTGTACTGAGTAGGTACATGTGGGGTTTTTAAAAAAAATCTTATCTTTGAGGCTGAGCCTCAGGATACATTTGAATATAAGGTCTCCTCATAGATTCTTAGCTCAGTCCTCTCTGAGTCAGCTGATGGAATTAGAATTCCAAATATTAAATTTAGCATCAACTAACTGTTACTTAGAGATCCAAAGGATGACAGTCTCGATCACACTTCATGTCCATCTAATTGAAGGAATAATGCATCCTGTTAATGAAGAGTTTGATATGATATTCAAGTACCATACTGCCGTCTTCTGGTGCTTCTAGGGTATTAGTGAGCTGTCTCCCTCCCCATATGCGGCTGGCATGAGAAACTCCAGAGCCCAGCTTGTATTTCTCTGAAACAGTTATCAATTAGCATTTTTGCTTCTTATGTTATGGGGATATTGAATTGCTGTTTTTCTCCTCTTATTTGAGCATCTGGGAAATCACCATGACAACAACACATGCCAGGTGTCTGTTCGAAAGCGGTCTATTCCTTCAGCTTTTCCTCCCTGAAATTCATTACCTTAATTGCCAAGCTAATACTGAAGCAAAACGAGACTGAGCAGAAAGATTAAAAAGCCATCCTTCTTGATTAAAATCTTCATAACCTAGAATTGGTGTAATCTGTAAACTGCATCAGGTATATAAATTAGCTTAAGAATGGAAGATGCCTATTAATATGAGTGAGATAAAGTACAATAGCTCAGCATTACAACTCTTGCTAAATAAAGTGAGACTCAAATAAGCGATACTGTATTGGTTTTTTTAGTGTTAAAAATCTCACTTGAAATATTGGTTGTTGTTTATAATGCTTCAAGAGAACAAAATTAAATATACAGGGTAACACACACACACCCAAGCGACAAGCAGATCTATGGGAAAGGATTTGGGATGCTACAAGACCAGTATGGATGATCTAAAGAAATTGCTATAGCCTGGGCAAAAGGTCAGACTTGACTTCAGCAATCAGAATTGTCTCTTCATCCATGTGTTGCAAACTGCTACGGCATAATTACACAGCTAAGTGAAGTGAGCAAGATGTGATTGTGAATTCACCCATGCCCTTTAAACTAATACCTAAGACATCTGTGTTGGTTGCTTTATTTATTTTGGCTTGTTTCTTGCATCAAGATATTTAAAACACTATGTAACTTAGCATGTTAAAGGGGGGGGGAGATAAAGGAGTTCCTGAGGAGTCCCTTACTCCTTCAGTTGTTGCCTACTATAAGGGGCAGTGTTCGTCTCTGTTTCAGGGCCATTGAGTCCAAAGACATTTCTATGATCACAGAAAAAAGGCCCTCTACCTAGTATTTTGCATATGTATTAAAATTGCCCACAAATATCACCCGCTATTTGATCATTTCTGCCATTATCCACGCCTGGATCGTGGAGAGATAGACCTATACATAGACTACCGTGCCGATTTATCAAACACAAGATCAACGGTTCACGTCCCTACAACCACAACAACCCAATAATCAACAATCGACAATTCCAACAAC
>JANHGD010003757.1:0-10625 GCA_027560375.1 Imantodes cenchoa | reverse complement strand
GATGGTTTTCAAGTGGGACATCACTAGCCTTTCAAAGGTTTTCATAATTACAGATGTTAGAGCAACTGGTCTGTAGTTATGAAAACCTTTAAAAGGCTACTGATGTCCCATTATTTCCCATTGTTACTATTGTACTCAAGTCTGGTTATATCTAGATCTCACAGTGCTCTATTTAGTAGTATTACATCTATAACTTCATTACACTATCAACAGGGCAATGTTTTCTAATCTGGTATCTACTAACGTGGCCATGTCGGTGGACAATTTCAGAAGCTGTGTGTCCCTCCCAATGGATCTCAAAAGAAGCTGCGCTCTGGTGTGAGACAACAAAGACAAGACTCACAAACTGTTGTCCAAGGACTTTATTTAGTAAGACTGATAGCATAGATTGACACTATACATTACAGAATTGGTTATCTGTGAAAGAAATGGGAGTATTACAGAAGCTGGGAGCTTCACACCGTTTTGTATTTATTTTATCCTTTGTAGATTTATTATGTACAACTGTTTTTTCCCCAGCCTATAAATCTGGAATTAAATAAAGAGTCCTGCTTAATATTCTTTTAGAAATCCCTATCCAGTTATCAAAAGGAGGGGCCAGCCAGAGGCCTGTATTTGGCAGAGGATTTTGAGGAAAAAACGTGGCTGAAGACGAGGGTCCATCCTGACTTTGGGGCGGAACACAGCCAGAATGCTCTGCTATTCTCCCACCATCCTTCGCTACATCCAATTTCCACCATGAGGCCTCTTCCAAAATAAGACAATTTCAGGTAGCGACTATGCTTGAGTAGCTCCCTGATTTTCCGCTGAAATAGTAATTTTATAGTTTCTGAATCCACAGCTGAATTCAACTCTTGCTAAAGAGTATCAACGGTCCTCCAGGCCTGACCAGAGTGGCAGGGAGTCATCTCTGGAAAGGAGAAGCGAACTTAGCGACTGCTATAAATATAAATCTGCTGATATGAACTTCTTTTCCATTAACAAAAACCTCTCCAACCCAAGTAAAGTGATTTGAGTGGTACGTGCAAACTAGTTACTACTGGATGCTTTACAAATTACAACTGGAAATCAAGACCTAAGTCTTGCTGACCAAGAAGAATTTTGAGACCGAGTGATCAGGATATCAAACTTCTATATGAAAGCTGTTTGGACACAACGAACATTTTATTCGAGTTTGCACTAAGCAGAGAAACTAACTGGTGACCCGTCAGTGCAGCTGCATCTACTTCTTCCTGCCGCCACCGCCAGCAAGCATGGTAGCCACTCTGATGAAAATGTTGAGGGTGTCCATATAAATGCCCATACACCTGGAAAGGAGGACACAAGGAGATTCCTTGGAGAAACTTCAGCCATAAAACATTGGTTGGACTGTTAGGCGGTTGAACTGTTTTGTATTCTTTCAACTAAAGCCAGTTAACTGCTCTTTCGCAAATAAAGGCAACATAATCCTCAATATTATTTTTACTAGCCGACTTGCCCAAATGTTTTCTTTTAGCTCTGAAAAACCTACCTGAAAATTATTGATCTATACCTGCGTAGATTGCTGCTTGTGGAATTCTGGGAGTTGAAGGTCACACATCTTAAGGTTGAAAAAGACTAATCTATTCATTTTTTAAACTGTAAACTAAAACCTTAGATAGTGAGATGGGAAGTGTATAAATTTAATAAATAGCTAGATATGTAACTAGGCAGACAGACAGATATAATACAAATGACACAGACTATGGTTTCAATATTAATGCAGTAAACCAGTGTTTCTCAACCAAGGCAGCTTGAAGATATGTGGACTTCAACTCCCAGAATTCCCCAACTGGCCTGCACACATCTTCCAATTGCCAAGTTTGAGAAACATTGCAGTAAACCCTCAATTTAAACAGTCCATACTGAGCTTTGGATTTAAAGACAGAACCTGCTGGGTTTGAGTTGAATTTAAATTTTAAGCAATAAAAGGCTGACTTTTGAACAATCATTAACATGTAATTATTAATAAATAAACAATAATTAATACATTAATAGCAATCATTTAATAGGCAGGCAGGAAATTCACCTCATGCTATTACGAAGTAAGAAACTTCTCAAAACTTTGAAAAAAATTCTGCCTCCTATGCAGAAATGCTATGAAGCGGAAGAACCTATCACACCCCATTTGGACAGGCAATGGCCAATTTACATTTGAAATGGGATGTTTCACCACACTGAAAAGAGTTCAGAGTAACATGTTTTGTACAATCCTACTTAAAAAGTGTCCGGGATTTTCTCCACAGGCCTTATTAATCAGACTGAAGTGCAAAGGAGTTTAGAGTTAAGCACCAGAAGGCAAGAAGCAATGGATGGAAACGAAACAAGAAGCAACCTAGAACAAGAGAGACATTTCCTGACAGTAAGAACGATTAACCAGTGGAACGGCTTACTTCCAGAGGTTATGGGTGCTCCATCACTGGAGGTTTTCAAGAAGAGACTGGACAGCTATTTGTCTGAAAATGGTATAGGGTCTCCTGCTTGAATAGGGGGTTGGACTAGAAGACCCCCAAGGCCCCTTCCAGCTCTTTCCATAGACCTGGTCATAAGCCCACAAAAGATATTTCAAATTTCCTGTTTTCAATGACCAATCCAAGAGAGGGGCAAGCAAGGTTTTCGAGTGCCCAGGGCTGTGCTTTTAATGGGAATTCTATTATTATTATCATCATTGTTATTGTTATTATCATCATCAACAAGATAGCATGCAATTTGCCAGTTGTGGATCTCTCCTCAGGCTCTGCGTTACCCCCAGCTGACGCTCAACTAGCGTTACATCCGGCGAGCAGCAACACTTACGCGTTGATAGGATCGTATTTCCGCACGCCGACCACCAGGTATGGTTGACTCTCCGCACGTTTGATAACGTGCTGGGTGTCGTGAAGCAGGAACAGGCTAAAAAGTACCAATCCCCCATAAATGGCCACGGAATACATGCCGGCGCCCAAGATGGAAGTCGGAGGCAGGAACATGGATCCTGGAAGACACGCACGCCCCAAGGGCAAAAGAGTCAGTGGGTGACCCACCCCACAAAACGGTAGGAATTATGCCGTGCAAGTTACTTTAGCAGGATCCCTGACTGCCCGAGAAGCTAATTACTGGTAGTCCTTGACTTACCACCCTGCAGCTGTTAATTGAAGTAACCTAGTTGTTAAGAGAATCTGGCTTCCCCATTGACTTTGCTTGTCAGAAGGTCGCCAAAGGGGATCCGGTGACCCTGCAACAGTCATAAGTACATGCCAGTTGCCAAGCATCTCAATTCTGATCACGTGTGACCATGGGGACGCTGGAACAGGACTGCAACTCCCTTTTTTCAGTGCCACTGCAACTTTGAACAGTCACTAAATAAACTGTTGTAAGTTGAGGACTTACATTGTCTATCATTGTAATGTGATCTCCATTTATCACTTTCCCAGATGGATTCTGACAGGGAAGCTGTGGGATTCAATTAACATCCATGGCAGAAAAGGTGAGAAGCAGCCCCCACACCACCCCAGATCTGACTCGCTTAGTAAGTGCCTTGCTTAGCAATGGAGGTTCTGGCCCCAACTGGGGTCGTAAGCCGAGGACTACCCATACACTCAAATGTTTCCAGAACCGACCGACCACATCAGATCCACCAAACCCAGGCACTTCGGGCCTTTTGGCCCACCTCTCTCTCAGGAGAGCCTATCCGCTTACCCACGGAGGAAACGAGCACGAGCCCCAGGCCCACGCCCAGGGGGGCCCCCATGTTCAGAAACTTCTCACTTGGGGCGCACATGGCCACGGCGGAGAGGCCCCCCACGATGCCAGCCGTGTACCAAGCAGCTCGGATGAGGAGGGGGCCGCCAAGGAGAGTCAGAGGAGCCACCACGGCACCCATAACACCTGTGCGAAGAAAAGAGAGGCCGGTGTGAATTCGGCAGGAAAGAGGAAAAATGATTGATTGATTCCTTGAAGCTTTGTTTATTCAACTCATGCATTATTTTATTGTGATTTTTTTAAAGTACTAAACTAAATGGGCCCCACATCCGAACCCCACTTAGAGGTCCATCAATTTTCACCCAACCTGAGACTCCTTCCTCTTTTGGGAAAAAAATTAATACAAGAAAAGGATACAAGAATATTTTATTTATTTATTTATTTATTTATTTGTTTGTTTGTTTGTTTGTTTGTTTGGATTTATAAGCCGTCCTATCCCGAGGGACTCAGGGCGGCGAACAGAATATAAATAAAATACAATACACACACAATTAAAATAACCAATCCCAATAATAAAAAAACCCCAGCACATATGATCATCATTTATACCGGGGCCACTCCCTCAGATGAAAATCAGTGGCCCCAGGCCTGATGCCAAAACCAAGCTTTAACGGCTTTCCCAAAGGCCGGTAGGGTGGGGATAATACGGATCTCGGGGGGTAGTTGGTTCCATAAGGTCGGAGCTGCCACAGAGAAGGATCTGGACTGAGGGCCCGCCAACTGGCATTGTTTGGTTGATGGGACCTGGAGCAGCCCGACTCTGTGCGATTGAACTGGGCGGAGGGAGGAATGTGGTAGAATGCGGTCCATGAGGTATCCTGGCCCTGTGCCATATAGGGCTTTAAAGGTTAACACCAACACCTTGAATTGCGTCCGGAAGCCAACAGGAAGCCAATGCAGCTCGTGAGGAATGGAAGAAGAGTGGGTGTACCGAGGAACACCCACTACTACTCTCGCGGGTGCATTTTGTACTAACTGTAGCCTCAGGACGGTCTTAATTTACTCAGAAATCTATGGGAAGAGAACGCAAGAAACATAAAGCAGGTGTAATATGCTGAAAAATACCTGCTACCAAATAGGCCATTACATTTTGTACCAACGAGTTTCTCAGCACACACCAAAGGCACTCTTATTTGGAATGCACTGAAATAGCCCAGCTGTCTAGCATTCCAAGTAATGCACCCATAGAAAGCAGAACTCTGAGACAGGCAAATTCCTCAAAGAACAATTTATTGAATACATAATATTGGCAAGACTGGTGAAAGCCGAGTTTGAAAGTTTCTGTGGCTTTCGTCTGATTAAAATGTTTCCCCTTTCCCCAAATTACTGGTCATGCTGTCCAATCAAGGTGTTGGCCAGTTGCTTGGTTACTTCATCCATCCCCTGGCTAGCCATCTGTCAGAATATTTCCCACAGGAAAACTTTCTTGTTTTGCCTACAAAACCCCATCTAGCTATTTCCCCCCTCACTGCCCCTTCTTCTGCTTCAGGGCAACACTGATGCCTCCAAGATGGCTTCAGCCAGGTTCACTTCAGGATTGACAACAGCTGAACAGTGAGGCAGGCATTAGTTATCACTGCAAAGTCCTTCAAGTCAAAACTCGTATGCCACCCTAAGCTGGCAAAGAACCTTGTGACCCTGGTCTATATTTGCTCATCCATTAGTAGTCACAGAGATGACCGTGGAGAATATCAGATAACTTTTTCTCTTGAAGAAATAAATCAGAAGCTCTCACAATTTGACTGCTTTAGCTGAATCAAATAACTTATTTATAATCATATCAAAAATATTTACAGTACCATTATTTTCTTCATTACAGTAAGTTGAGATCATGCTTCTTACAGATATCTCATGCAGAGAGACACAATACAAGGTAGACTTAATACAGACATAACTGAGACAGACTGAGACTGGAGACCACACCCAGCTCTAAGCTTAATTCCTTGGACATGCTCAGTAGTACTTTAGCTCCTATTGACTGACTGATGACTCTTCCATATGACTCTTCCAAGCTCATGAATATTCCAACAGAGAAACTATGGTATGACAGTTCCAAACCATGTTTTAAGTCTAGAAAGTGAAGAAAGCATTAGAAAGAAATTCAAGTTGACTCCTTTTTAACTCCAGGATATAAGCAGGGAAAACACAGGCTTTCAAAATTCTATTACTATAGCTCATATCAATAAAGTAATGTTCAAATCTTTCTTCAGTCTGTTTCCTAATATCATCTATTCTAAAGGGCTGATATCACATCAGATTCCACCCTTAAATGGTTGATAGAAATCTAAATGGCAGCATTGGCAAAATGCTGTACGAAACTACCACAGTGCCAATTGGAGATACCTGCTCATCCCGCTCCAAAAGGGAGTTGACCATTCTAAGCAGGGCTGCTGGCTGCCAATCTGCTAGTGTGATAAGGGAAGAGAAAAATGCTATTGTTCCACAGTCCTTATCACCTTGATGTCATCTTGAACTTCAGTTGGCAAACATGCTCAGTCAGGTTCAATTTTGTTTGACTTGCTCCACATTCTAAGTATCACTTATGATGCTTTATATCTTGGAGCTTTTTCATAAATCTAGGATCAGCCGGTAGAGGCTTTTCAGAAGCAATCATATCAAGAGTCCTTGTCATGTTCTGTCTCCAGAGTAGACACTCATAGAACTATCTGCCAGGTCGCCCTCAAGTGCTTAACAAAATCCATCTGAATCCATCACATGTTTTAGTTGTATATTAAGATGCTTGATTGGCTCAAGGTTAACTCAGCCTTTCATTCTTCTGAGGTTGATAAAACGAGGACCCAGATTGTTGGGGCCAATATGCTGACTCTGGAAACCACTTAGAGAAGGCTGTAAATCACTGTGAACTAGTATATAAGTGTAACTGCTATTGCTATTGCTGTGTCTCATGTGGCAGTCAATTTTGTCTGAACCAGGCAATGATTTAATCATGGCAAAGGTCCAAATATGGTGCCTTCATTATAAAGATCACAACCAAACCGTTTCAAGGCAAAAACAAAGTCCAGCATTTGGATCCAGGATTTCATTGATATCATAAAACTAATGATATAGGACTGGGGCTGGGGTAGGTTCTAAATTTTTTAGAATTGGTTCTGTGGGGATGGTTTATTTTGTAGGTGTGGCTTGATGATCACATGACAGTGGGTGTGGCTTTGTGGTCATGTGACTCAGCGGACGTGGCTTGGTTGTCATGTGACTGATGAAAATCACTGCAAGTCTTGCATGAGAATTGCAACTACATAGTATCAGTTTTCAAAATTCATTTTTAATATTAGCAGGATAGCCCTGGCAAGAAACTTGAGCACCGATGATGTTACCTGGCTTTCAAGAAGAAGAGCAAGCCCAGAAGATACTAACAACGCAACCACATCTATTCTTCACTCAGGCAAGAATACAAAACTTGCAACCATTGAAGGAAAGAGCCTGTGCCCAAAGTAGCTCTTTTCAATTGCAGGAAGTTTCATAAACTTCTTGACATCCCCCCCAAAGAAAATAAGAACATATAGGGACAATGGTTTCTTAATATTGATTAAGGTATCTTTTATCAGGACAGCAAGTGGTGCTTTGGGGACATTCTGCCTCAAGTAAAATATCTCCTGTTTTATTTTAGGTAGCAATTTTTTAATGATAACCTTGGATAGACTACACTAATGTCAAAAAAAAGTCATGGGAAAGAGCTGAAAGAAATCTTGCTGTGACAACATTTATTCAGGCATGTTTTTCCTCCATTATATCACATAAACACATAAGCACATAAGTAAGTAAGTAAATATAAGCAGTAACTCCTAGAATTTATTTATTTATTTATTTGTTGTATTTATAGGCCGCCCAACTCACGAAGGACCATTATTACCATTCCTGAGATTGCTGGGAGCTGAAACCAAATCAGCAACAGATGTCAAGGTTTCCTACTGCAGAGTATATTATATGTGTATGTATATACTAGGGGTGGGTTCCACTTACCTGCGCTACCAGTTCGCATCACGTCAGAAGTGCGCATTTTGCTTGCTTTGCTCGCGCTCGCGTCTACATCACGTCAGGGAAATGCCCTATGCACATGTGCAGAGGGTTCTTTGCCAATCACTTTCAAGGAGCGGTGACTGGAGGACTGGTTCAGGGGTGTGGCCAGCTACCCTTCGCTGCCAGTTCGGTGAGCAGGGCAAATTTCCGCCACTGTTTCGGGTGAACTGGTCCAAACTATCTCTCTATCCATACATACATACATACACATACACACATACACACACCCACCCACACACATATACATACATATACATACACAAATACACTTTATATAGAGATATCCCTGGATTCTTTAGGATCCTGCTACACTGTGAAGCCTAGATAAGATAGTATTAGAGCTACAATTTTTGTCTGTTTTACTTTCCTAAATGGCATGTGAGAAGAAAGAAAAAGTCAATTGGGAAAACAGAACAGCATAACCTCAGGGGAAGATATGGAATCACTAACAGTTATGCATTTATTGTTCCATAAAAGAATTGTGTAGAAAATCACAACTCAATTCTGGAATAAAATTTATTTGTCTCTATGGAGTCATTCAACAACTAGAGGAGAATTTGTCTCTGCTTGGTCTGTCTTCTTCTGAAGGGGGCACTATGGAAACCAGAAAAAATGTGTTACCTAGCAACCAAAACCTCTATCCGACACAAAGCCTGAGAAAAAGCAACAGAAAACAAGTTGGCAGAAGGGTGCATAGCAACCAAGTGGACTCTAAATCATGGTGGCTAACAATCCATAACATAGGACAAAGGCTTAGACAAACCAATTAGACATATATAACAGAAGAAACTTCAGACATTTTGTCATAACTTTGTCATGCTTTATTGCAAAGGCAGGGTTAATGAGAATATGTGATAAGATTTTTTGACAGTCAGAAAAGATTGTTCATAATGATTTGTTGGATGTCATAGAAGGCAGTGATATAAACTCTCTAGTGTCTTCCATAAGTTCCCCCCAATTCTAGCAAATCAGAGTAGCTTTCTGAACTTTGATAACTTTAAAAACTCATCCATAAATAACAGGGTTGTAATCTAGACTGGAAAATCTCTTGGGAGAAGTCAAACACATTGCCAAAAGCCTTCGTAGATATCATCACCTGAAATCAAACTTGACTGGAAGGTACTTTTTTTTTTGTTAATGTTCTATGGCTATACCTAAAAGATCAAGGCAATCTTTTGGAGGACAGATATTGATCTGATTCAGCTCAGAACAAAGAGGTGCGGTGGATCCCAAATTAATCTTAACCTTTCTTCTCAGATCATGCAATGATTTCTCTCTAGTACAGGGGTCCCCAACCCCCAGTGTGAGGATCATTACTGAACCATGACCATTGGGAACCAGGCTGTGCTAATGGCAGGTGAGCATGCAAACCTCCATTAGCGCAAGTGGTTGGTGCACATTTGAAACTATCCTCTACTCCCAAATGCTGCCATGACCACTGTGTGTCCACAAAGCTGAAATGTTGGGGATTGCTGCTCTAATATATGGCCCTCATGTGAGTAGAGACCATGATGATTTCGGACAGACCCCTGCTTGTCATGGCAGCCAGGAATTCCTGAACCACTCCTCACATAACCAGTCAAATATGAAAATTTCACAGTAACAGAAACCTGAGAAATCCATCATCAGCCCAGAAATAAGGTTACAGAGGTTGATCTATGGAAAACTGAAATAAATTGAATTGAATGGAAAATTGTAGAATGAGACTGAAGAAACTATAGGAGGGAAATAGAATGTCTGACTAGAAAAGAGCTGCTGCTAAGGAACCAGCCAGAGATCACTCCATCTTGCCATGCCAAGGATCTTCTCCTCTTTCTCAGAAAGAACTATTTGAACAACAACATGTGTGCCTGCAGGGAGGAAATGTTTTGTTGTTGTTGAAACGACAGCTTGTGGTTTCTGTAAGATAGCACAGGAATGTTACAAAAGGAAAGCATATCTTATACTAAAGTTTGAAGCTTATTGGCATATGGATGATTTGCAGCTTCTGGAGTCTTGTGATTATTATTGAAACTATATGCAAAATCATATAACACCTCCCCCCTCATTCCGTTAAGTGCTTGTGCTTGCTTTGGAAAATTATTCCCCCGCACTGTTCTTCCGCACAGAATAAACCTTTGCAATCTACTCTCGGTGTGTGGACATTGGGTGTTAAGCAGACTGGGCCAATGAGTCCATTTCATGGGAGAACACTTGCTTTATAGATTCCTCACTTTTTGAAGAAGCCTGGTTTCCAGCTGAACTGATTCATTAGTAAGTCAGTTGATGAGAGGGGTGGGCCCTTTAGCAGCTATATGAATTGTTTCATTTAACAAAGGTAGAGTTGTAAGTAGCAGCTTGGCCAACATGGGAACCGTCATTAGACCAAACAGCTGGGATTGCAACTGAAACCTTTAGAAACATGTAGAGAAATCGGCTCTTGGATGAGAATCTCTACTCATTGGTGGTGATTCCCATGGTCTGCTGCATCATTGCTACAACATGGAAACACTTTTTTGTCATTGCAAATGGGACAGCATTACCTGGTTGAAAGGATTAAGGTTTTGTTTTGGTATGCACATTCCTAGATGTGATGGAGTGTAAGAAGGAGCTAGAGACCAACAATTCTTTGCTTAGGAATGCTAGGAAAAGCTAGGAATCTTGTTGTTGTATCAGATGCCCTATTATCTGGCTGGATCCTACAAAAGCTTCTGGTTTGGGACAGGGATGTTTTGCTACCCCCACGGTCCATACTGCATGGGGGTAGAACAACAAAAATGACTTCACAGCTCCGGAGCCATCGGCTCTGGGCCGTGAGTCACGGCGCCATTTTAAAAAAAAATTTGGCT
>JANHGD010003756.1:342972-353547 GCA_027560375.1 Imantodes cenchoa | reverse complement strand
AATACTCTTCAAGGGTAGCCCCATGTAGAGCGCATTGCAGTAGTCAAGCCATGAGGTGACAAGGGCGTGAGTGACTGTGAGCATTGCCTCCCGGTCCAAATAGGGCCACAACTGGTACACAAGATGCACCTGTGCAAAGGTCCCCCTAGCCACAGCTGTAAGATGGTCTAATTTCAGCTGTGGGTCTAGGAGGACACCCAAGTTGCGGGCTCGTTCTGAGGGGATTAATTTCTCTCTCCCCAGAGATAAAGTTGGACCGTCGATAGAATCCTTAGGAGGCAGCATCCACAGCCACTCAGTCTTGTCTGGATTTAATTTGAACCTATTAACCCCCATCCAGACCCTCACATCGTCCAGACACCAGTACATTTATTTATTTATTGGGATTTATATGCCACCCATTCCACAAAGGACTCAGGGCGGCTCACGTCAAACGCCTCGCTGAATTGATGCGGAGTGGAAATGTACAGCTGAGTGTCATAAGCATACTGTTGGAAACTCACTCCGTGTCTACAGATGATCTCACCCAGTGGTTTCATGTAGCTGTTAAACAAAAGGGGAGAGAGAACGAATCCCTGAGGAACCCCACATGTAAGGGGCCTAGGTGTCAACCTCTGTCCCCCTATCAACACTGACTGTGCTCGATCTGAGAGGTAGGAGGAGAACCACCGTAAAACGGTGCCCCCCATCCCCAGCTCCCTCAACCAGCACAGAAGGATACCATGGTCAATGGTATCGAACGCCGCTGAGAAGTTAAGTAGCACCAGGATGGAGGAGTTACCCCCATCCCGGGCTCGCCAGAGATCATCCATCACTTCTGAATTGTTGCCAAGAAAACTTCATGGACTGGTCCATGTAGTCACCAGAAATCATAATAGACTTAAAGGATAAAAAAACTCAGGAAAATGTGTTTCCTTACTGCCATGAGATTGATGATGATGATTTTTTCTGAGAATACTATTTTCCTCTCTCAAAATACCTCATGACATTATCCCTGCCTACATCAGTATTTGAAACAATTCTACTCACTCTTATTTTTCTTAACTGAACATAAGGATAGCGTTGTAACAAGGTCAACTCCAATAAAGCTTTACCTTAGAATCATTAATATCATAAAGAAAAAATTATGTGCATAATTTCACAAGCTGATTGGCAACGTATACTTGTTTCTCTGCCCACATTTTGCTCTCACCTGTGCCTACAACATCTATTAATGCAAACAGCCAGATCAAGACATATTTTCTTTATAACTGTTCTGCTTTTAACAAAGCAAGAGTCTTAATAATTTTGAAGTATAGGAAGAGCATAATATACATAAAAGGAGACAAATACAGAAATGCAAAAATATGGCTACCTAATAAACACTGATATCTTCAGATTCTTGCTGGTTTTGCCAGAATTATGAAAGCAGGGTCATGCTATTTTTCTTTTGAATGTGCATGCAATATTGCATCAATGCTATAATGCTGCTTTCATCACTGTTGGCTAATTAATTGCTTTCACCATAAATTAGACAATTGTATAAAGTAATCGGAATATTAAATAATATACAATGGCTTTATCATTAGATCAATTGTTCCAGTTTTGAAAATAATAGTTTTCTTCACAGCAAGATTTCCATTCTTCTGTTTTCTTTAATTACTAATTCCTACAACGAATTATTCAAAATATACTAGGAGCCTGTTGGTGAAACAACCAACAGATCACTAAAACCACATGGCATCATCATAGCACACAAACCAACTAAATCTCACCAAAACATCTTAAGTAAACCAAAAGACCCAGCAGCCCCAGAAGAAAAAACAGAACATATAACATACTCCATAAAGACTGTAACAGCCACTACGTAGGACAAATAAAAGAGTAGCAGAGCCCATACAAATGACCCAGCTTTTAATTATCATGCTACAGATGTGTTATATGAAGTTGCTAGCGAACCTGTGCTATAGTAATCCATATAATCAGAATGGCAACAAAAATGTCTACCAATCAGGTTGAAAATAGCAAAGGCATACAGAAGGTACATAAATAGGGTAGAATAACCACCCATTACAACCTGAAAAGGTAGATTTATTTGTATGTTTGTTTGTTTTTAAAAACCTTTTACCCCTGTGAGTCTTCCTGAATACTCTACCAGAGGCTTGGGAGTCTGAGAGTTTTGTGCAATATGGTAGCTGCTCCTAACATCAAGTGCCACCTTTAAGTGGTTTAAAGTTAAAAAAAGATGTTTCCATATCAGTGCTTAAGTCATGTATCTGTATTTCCTGGTGTCAATTGTTTCTGTATTATAACTGCCAGTACTGTCAAGTTAACAAGCAGTTTTTTTCCTTTAGAACACTAAAGCTTATTTTGAAATAGAATATTAAAACTAATCATGCTGTCCATATGACAAAGAATACATGCTTTGTCATTTCCTTTCAAGTTGTTTGGGCTATGTATAATTATATTTAGTACATTAGAGGGTTATGGCTCATTCCCTAATTTTGACATTTCTCTTAAAATTCAAGAGATATGATGAAGTGGCAAGAGTAATATTTATACTGAATTATTATTTCATGCTTAATTTTCAGATCAAATATTCAGTAAACATTAAGCAAATATATATACTATAAGAATCTGCAATCTTTTGGTGGCTGAAGGGATATGAAACAACATAGGAAGGGCACAGTTAAAATGAACAAGGCAGTCATGCAAATTGGACTGGGTGGTGAATATATTTCTTCAGTTGTGTGAAGACTTATTTTCTTTAAAAAAAAGAAACTACATATAGAACATCCTACAAAATTCATGTGATTCTGACCCTATAATGGTAGGAAATCACAGTGCCATGCAGCGTGGGGGGGAACAGGAAGAGTGGTAGGGAAAGCTTCAAAAAAGGAACTGCCTACCTCGATATAGTATTATAATATTGCATAAAAATAGTTTGTAATCTGCCTTCAATGCAATGATTTTATAGCAATTCATTGTTACACATCAATGAAACTACTAATTCAGCAATCGCCACATAACTCAGTGAAGTAGTGGGTTCCCTTCATTGATATATTCAATAAATAATCGAATAAATCAGTTAAGCAGAACAATACAAAGGTTGTTCAAACCTAGCTTAGCCAATTGTAATGTAATAAACCATTATTCAGCAAATATTGACTAATAGTGCATAGTTTTTTGTATGTTCAATATATTTTAATTATTTGAAAATACAGATGATATCTTAACTAATATGTGCCTCAAATATGAAGAAAATAGGGTTAGCAAATTAAAGGAAGAGTTTGTTTTTATCTTCTAGGTCCACCAATACTAGTTTACCATCCTCTTCTAATAAATAATAAACTTGCAATAAAAATTACTGAACACAAATCATTTCAGAGCTGCATTTATCCAGTGGTGGTAACTTTTTTATATCATTGCATCAACAAAGAACAGAATTGCCCAAGTGATGATTCAGTTGCTGAAGGTTGGTTTTGAAAGCAGATTTAATTGATCTCTTGGTAGTCTATTGTATTAGCAAAACACTTGCAGGATAAAGTAGCTTTCATCCACTCCAAATGAGATGCTACAAATAAAAATCTGTCCAACTGATAGAAGTACCATTTGGACAATTTGTGGAATCAGTTCCAATGACTGAGATCTAAAAAGTGGAAAAGATGCTTGTGAGGTTAGGCAAATTCTGCTCTCTAAACCTTTGTCCCATCCCAGCTTCAAATTCTGTTACACTGCCTCATCATGGTGGAGGTAGATAATGGCATTGAATATGTGAGGATATATGAGGATGAGCAAAGGATCTTTCAGAATTCATGTTTATGATGTAACAACTTTAAAGCCCTCAGGATGTTTAGTTCCAGATGCTGTCATGCGTGGAGAACAAATCTGGAGCTCTGAAAAGACAATTTCAGCAGAAATATGGAATGTTAGAAGCTTGAACATGGGAAAGTCCAGCACAGTGAAAAATTAAATGAATTGACTGTGTGCTGATATTTTGACCATCAATGAATTGAAATAGACTAGAATTTCAAGATGCTACTGTTTTCAACTCAGAACATAACAAAAAAGAAGGAAATGTGCTGCTTTCAAAGTCAGGAAGGACATACAAAGACAGCATCTGGGTACAATGAAGCCAATAACAAAATAATATCAATTTTTGAACAATCCTTTGGTATGACAGTTTATACAACTTAATATGTTTATGCTCCAACTACTGAGTCAGAAGAAGTTGATGAGTTTCATGATCAAGGTCAGGCTGAAATCAACAGAACAGAAATCAACAAATAAAATGTGATCCCTATGGTTGGAGACTGAAATGCCAGAGTTGCAAATAGTAAGGAGGAAAACGTAGTTAGACTATATGTTCTAGGAAACTGAAAGGAAGCAAAAGAACAACTTATCATTTTCTGCCAATCCAGCGATTCCCTGCTGAGGAACTTCCCATTTCTTAAGTTGAACAGTTAAAATGGTGCTGCATTATTAATACTTGGTCCTAAAAGTGCTAAGCTGGATTTCTATGAGGTACTAGGAGTAATTTAAGGATTTGGCATTAAATTATAGAGCTTTAAATGTCCAAGTACATAACAGTGTTTGGCTCAAAATTTTGCAATATACACTATGTTTTTGGGGTGAATGGGAAACAGAGATCATCGCCAGCTAGTTGGCTCGGCCCACAAGGTGTTGAATAGGAGTAGGAGTTTATCAATGAAACATTCAGTTATGCAATTGCCTCCTAGAGGAAATACCACTAGTCAATTGAAGATTGCAAGTTGACCCAAGCATTTGTAGAAAAATAACTAATTCAAGATCATACTGCCTTTCAGCATTTTTTTAATGAGCTTTGTTTTAGCATTTTTATTTGACAATATTGGTCAAAATAATTGGTAGTATTTTCAATTTTTAATGTCATTGTTTTACAGACAATTGTTTGCATAGCTATTTTGTACATCATAATAGGCACCTTTAAAAGCAAGTACATCACAATAGGACAATATTAATATCTCACATTTTGACTAGATTAAAGCTAAGAAGGTAAGTAAAGCAATTTGCCAAATGTATTTGTGGCTAAAGTCACCAGCATAAACTGGTTTTCTTGGAAAGAGTTGCTTGTATTATTGTTTTGCAGTTGGCCCTTGAAATGCTATCTGCCCTTTAGTAGCATTTTGAGTTGCTAAAAGCAGGGGGCTGAATGTTGTTCACAGGTGCAAACTCTTACATTATTTCTCACAGTGAAAAGAGAATGAGTAGATTATTATATTCTTAATATATTCTTAATAATTCTGGAAATTTAGAGTAAAACAGTATGAATACCAATTTATATCAGTAATAAATACCCTTCTATTTAAGGGTCCATCATCAAAGATTCCTTTTTAAAATTTGCAGAGATTCTATCATTCCTAAAAATTTCTAAAGAAAGTTTGCTATGGCATTTTTCTTAATTATTCCTGGCAATCAGTAAAGTATAGCTTGGCATTATTATTGAATTTATTATAATAATCACTAAAATCATTAAAACATAAATATAAGTGTGAAAAGCATATAAAGTACTACAAGTGCAAAAAGGACTACCTGCTAGATACAGTCCTTATATAGTTTTTATTAAGTAATATGTTCTGTGTCACAAGCCACAAAGAGCTTTTTAAAATTAATTGCAATAGGAACATGAAAGAAAACTGTATGCCTGTTCATATATGAAAGAAGCTGACCATAAAAATACTCTCTCATATATATAGAGAGGCTTCAGAACAAACACTTTTTTCCTGGAAGTTTGAATGTTTGTCCTAAAGCTTTTACACACATAGGGGACCTTTATTCCTGAATTATATATTGAACTTATTCTTTTTATTTCTCTTTGAAGTAATATAATTGTCTAGCACTGTACCCAGTTGGGTACCCGTATCAATCCTAACTAAGGTAAAATAAGATTTCTGAATCAACGTAACTTATTGATGTTCATTTACCTCAGGTTAATCTTGATGTTTTATCTCTCTTTATCTATCTATCAACACATAGAGTATATATGTACAAAGAGAAAGGCAGTGCAATAAATGCTAATTTTTAATTGTAATAAAATTTAAATGTGAATATAATGCAATAGGATATAAATGGGATAAAGTGTTTAAATTGCTCAACCGTATCAGTTGCTGAGTACTTGTTTAGACGGTGTTCACTCCATTAGGATGACTTGCTTTCTTGTACTAACGATACATAACTATATTATTGCTTTATTGTAAGATAGCTTACCTTCAGCACAACTGAAATCTCACCCTTTTCACTTCTTCAGCAGTTCATGAAACTTGAGATCTTGAAATGATCTAATCTTGGCCTGAAAAGTTATAAAAACTGTTTATGTTTTGTATAAATTATTAGCACTATACAGCTGAACTAACACAACTGCATTATCCTGAACTGCCAAACTGAAATAACATCCTGCATTTTTTTCAACTATCTATTTCAAAACTATAGCAGGTTTTTAGCCTCTGAGGCCTTGTTCTGTAGACCACTGTTTAAAATATTAAATTAGTAGCACTAAAACCAGAGATTTTTCAAAGATAGGCCTATACCATAACAGCAATAAATAGCCCTACTTGGATTCTTAACTTAGCTTGATCAGTGGAGTAGTATTTTTTGCCTATAGAATTTAAAATCCATCATTTTGTGCCTGGACAAAAGAAAGTGGAATAGTCTAATTTTAATTCAAACAAGCAACTACTTCTAATCTTGGATTTCAAATCATATTGTAGCTTGTACACATTAAGTCAGTGTTTCATTATCAAAAATTCATTACAGTACATATTCAAAATATATGTCTTCTCATATTCTTTAGTAAAAGCCTAACTTAGTTTCCTCATGGTGCTTTTTAACTGAAGTTTCACATTTACCATGATTTTTCAAACTTAAACAATTTGCCATCTTGAATCTTTTAAATCAGAATGTTATACCTTAGATTGAGTGTAAATTAGACAAAGTGGGCTAAGATAATCCAAGATGGAAATATTTCAGGTTCAAAGAATGTGATAAACTGGAAACAACATTAAAAAGCTGTTACTGGATTTTTAATGGATGTTTTTGGGTAAAGATAGCCATTTTGAGCTGGGTAAACAATTCAGAGCAGGTCTTTAGGAAACAAAGAAACCACTCCTCTGAATCTTCTCTTTGGAAAGTCAAACTTCATCTTTTCGTGAAGTTAAGTCAAGGATTCTATTTTCTAAGCATACCAGAGGTGGGTTCCTAATGGTTCGGACTGGTTCTATAGAACCGAAAGTAACTTGGCGGCCTGGGTCACTGGAACCGGCAGTGACTGAGGCCTGCCATGCCCCCGAGCTTGTTTGCTCGGTGCTGCCATAGGCGGCACCATTTTGTTTTTTGCTTCTGCGCATGCGCAGCTTTTTTTTTTACTATTGCACATGCATGCAGGGTGTGCGGCATGTCCCTGAGTGAACTGGTAGTAGAAGAAACCGGAACCCACCCCTGGAGCATACATACACATGCATAGAAGGCATTTCATTTCTCTTTAGAAGGAAATCCAGATAAATGCTTTCCATGCATGTACACATAAGATCAAAAATCTAAGAAAGGGCTTTGAAACAGCCCCATTATTATTGCTTTGAAAGCTGCACCTACTTTGAGAGCATTTCATGAATATTTGTCTGGATGCCTTGCACAGCCCTAATTGCAATATTTATACAGTAGATTGGTTTGCATAGCTGTGATAGTTATAGAAAAATGTTTCAAATATAGTTTATGTTTAACACTGGCTAACTTGAGCACACCATGCTCAAACACTAGCTCATCCAATAAGCTACTGAATCATAAATCATGACTTACCCAGTCAAAGGCAAACAGGAAACACTGCTAAATTCTAGTTTAGGAAGATATACCAAAGCCGAGTTTAGCAAGATGGAATTAATTGTAACACGTTCTGGGCTCCACTACTTTTCTTATCATAATTTTTTTAATCCCACCAACAAGGAAGACTACAGGAACTTTTGGCTGCACTTTGCATTAGTGATAAAAGGTGACATGAACATTTATATCAAGACATAAATGAGGCTTAAGCATCATTTATGTCCTGATTTTTGTACTCAGTACAAGCAGCTCACAATAAAAGTAAATTACTTAATGAACATTTTTATAACTCTTTCAGTGTGTAAGTTGTCACTTGCTGCTAGGGTTACATGATGAATATATCTATGAGAATCAATTCATATCTATTGTACCTACTGCTATTGAAAAATAAAAGCAATTCGGCATTTACTACTTAATATTTTGCCTAATTCTTCTACTTTATTCTTTTAATATTTAACTGTGAGTTCACTTGCTGTGTCCTCAAAGTCTTTTTCAACAGACTGTATCTTGAATATATATGATACTCCATGAAGGCTGGGAAACCTGCATAGTATCTGTAACTCCATTTCTGCAGACCCTGTACTCTTTCACATAAGACATTTGCATTTCTCCCCACTAACACTGGTGGCAAAATACAAAATTGGCAGCACAATTCAGAAACACTGAAAACAAGTGCTTAAATGTATCTTTATTTCCCCCATTTGTTTCTCTTGAAACCCTTCATCCAGCTCCCAACACTGAAAATTTAAGCATGTCTCATTCTATGACCTCACTGTCGCTTCTTCTATGGGCCTCAACTGCCAAAGGCAAGAAAGTAAAGTACTGTAAGTAAAAGTAAAGTATCCTGTTGGGGGCAGGGGGAGGCAAAAAGCATGAAGCCACCATTGCACAACATGACATCTTTCAGATTTCTCAGAAACAACATTGAGTTGGAATAACTATTTTCTTTAAGCCTCTTTTCTTTCCCTCAAACAGAAGGTACTGTCAAATGTCCTTATATGAAAAATATTTCTATTAAAAGAAGTAAACATTTTATCGCATACATTGTAATGGTTTGCCTGAGGGTTTAGGTAACCTTCTCTGATGTTATCATATTCACAAAATTTTATCTTAATTGTAAATATAATGCAATATAAAGTTTTATAACCATAATGTGATATAATATTTAATCAACTAAGTGCTTACCTAGCAATACACCTATAATCCTAGGGGAATGTGAGCAGACAAGATATACTCCAACTGCCAGGAAAAGAAAGCCATTGTCTGCGAAGTTGGATGGGTTAGAGGGTAACTCAGTTGGAAGAGTTCCTCTCAAGCCATTGCCAACCATTCATCCAAAAGGATCAGTCCTCAACTCTCTTATGTAGGAGATGAATAGTTTGAGCCCTAGGGTGGGGTCAAATGCATCATCAGTCTGCAGCTCCTACACCTCCAAAAGAGAAGTCCAGTCCCACTTGAAGTCTTTTGACTCTTCTCTGGCACCCATTTGCATGACCATTAGTAGAGCAGATTCTTGTATACAGATAGTATGGAATACAGATGCTGTTACCTGAGTGTGCATTTCTAGTTGGTAATCATAGGGAAGGAACAATCAAATTCACGGTTGCTCAATCTGTAGTAAAACAAGGCTCGACCCTCTATCCCACATTATTCAATGTCTGTATGAAACCCAGGGAGACTTTCCTCCATTGTCTTAGAGCAGTGTTTCTCAACCTTGGCTGGCTGAGGAATTCTGGGAGTTGAAGTCCAAACATCTCCAAACTGCCAAGGTTGAGAAACACTGTCTTAGAGTGAGGTATCTTATTGTTAATTTATATATTGTCAACCCTACAGAACATGAAGATACTTTGGAGATTTTGAACTAATGGTAGATTGTACAGGACTAGATGGGAAGGAAAAATGTAAACGTAACCATCACAGAATAGTTATTCATAAATAAACTTCTTGACTTTCTGAAACAGTTGTGGCTCTAGATGAGAGTTGTGCTCATCTTGAAGGTACAGGTGGAAGACTTGTGAGTTTTCCTGGACATACATGTCTTGTTTCAACAGCAAGTGGAGGCCATGATCAGGGAAACTGCTGCTCAGCTTCTGATGGTATGCCAATTACAGTCCTATCTAGAAAACTTCGTTGATGGTGATTCATATCCTTATCACCATGCATCTTGATTACCACAATTCACTCTGTATGGGACTGTTTTTGAAGATAGCTCTGAAATCACACCTTGTTTAAGACTCAGCAACCAGACTGCTAGTGGGTGGAATCCTTTACTTCAACATAACACCTATCCTATATTGCTGCCAGTAGGTTTCTGGATCAAATGCAAACTGCTGGTTATTACTTATACACTCTATCTGCAGCAGCATTGAGCTATATTAGGAACCACCTTATTGAAAAGTATTCTACCTATGAAGTCACCAGAGACAGCCTGTTTAGCTCCCATCCTGTCAAAAAGTGAGAACAGCCTGGATCAAAAGCAGCCTTTCCCCCCCACAATGGATGCATCCTAAATCTGCTACAACTCATATTGTGAAGTCTGCAGATTACGTGGCAGTGGTGGGTCTTATCTGGGACAACAATGAAGATGCTTATAGGGAAGAGTTAAAGGCTCTGGTGGACTGGTGCAATAAAAATAACTGGTTCTAAATGTTAATACAATAAAGGCGATCTGCAGAAAAAACAATTACTGCCAACCTGCCTTCCATTGAGGACCTGTACACTGCACGAGTCAAAAAGAGGGCGGTG
>JANHGD010003756.1:315603-326520 GCA_027560375.1 Imantodes cenchoa | reverse complement strand
CTCTCTCTCTCTCTCTCTCTCTCTCTCTCTCTCTCACACACACACACACACACACACACACACACACACACACCATGACCATGGCATTCTTAAAAAACTTCAACAAGATTTATTTGTATCTGAATTTTGCTTTGACAGATTATTGCATTCTAATTTCTCATCAGCTTTGGATGGCTGACTGTATGAGCACCTATTCTAAAATGGTAAAGATATTTTTCCTAAATAGCTCACCCACACAGAGATGCAGAACTTTTTTTTCCTTAGATATAAGGTTTTCATAACAAGAGAAGGGTCTATTGAAAGTAGGCCTTTTGGCAGTTTTATAGGATAAAGAGTCTGTAAGCTTGTGTGCATCAGATTGTTTTTTGTTTTACAAAACCAATATCCTATTACTGTGTTCTCCTTTCTCTCTCTTCTCTGTTCAGGTTTATCAGTATGGACAAAATATAAAATATATTTGATTTAAAACTCCAAATAAAAATGTTGGTTTTAAGTAGGCTGCATACTGATGGAACAAAAATCAAAACAACCTGAATGTTCCATTGCCAGTTCAGTTGTAGAAGGAAAAAAAAACCAAGTACATTCTGCCCCTCCCGCTCACCTAACTAACTGTATTTATATTTTAATACTGAAAATGACAAAAAACAAACAAACACAAAACTAACACACATAGCCGAGTACTGATTTGGGGATTTTTTTCTTGAACTGTGAACTATGTGTATTAGCTTGCACTGTGGATTAGTGCACATTTTTGCATAAGGTTATTCACCAATGCCTGGGTCCTGCAGTAACAATACTATATGCAAATATAATATACTTCAACTGGAACATATAGGTGGACATCTGGGTTATGTTCTTGATGAGAAACAAATATGTTATTCTCCCCACCCCCTCACTATAATCAGAGTGGCATAGTCCTGTTGTGTCATTCCTGTTTAACCTTTATAATGATAGACTCAGTTGGTATTGTTCATTTCTACATACCTTCTATGTAAGAAGAATGAAGAATTTTGAGTGGGTGGGTTTTTTCCAGTTATGTCTTTATGAAATCACACCTATACTATCTTAACACTTAATGTATCTGAATAGAATTCTGTTCACACAAATTTTACTTAGTGAATCTAATGGCTTGTTACTAGAATATATGTGGCTTGTTTTGGCATTCCGAACAAAATTACCAGATCTAGGATATTCCAATGGAATATTAGTGTTCTGTATTAAAGCAGAACTTGAAACTTTTAAAATGTTCTACCATGAGATCTTTGCTTCCTCATTTCTTGTCAATATAAATGGTAATTTATATTGTCAATATAAATGGTAGTGAGTGCAGCACAATGCAGCACACATAAAATTGACCACTAAAATGATTTAAACAAAGCAATGTAAAAGTAAATGCATCAGTGTTTGCATAAAAAGCCACAAAATTCTGAGTTCAGCAAAAGAGCAACAAGAATTTAAGGAGACATTTCAATGCAGTGTACAAAATATATGCTTAAAAGTTTATAATTGTTTTTGAATTTTCTATATTTGTGCATAAATATGACCTAAAACATGATCTGTTCTCTACACAAATCCTTAAAACTAGATAGAGAAACCAATTAAATGAGTCAAAAACATTGTACATGTTCATTTATTCACCGAGGAAAATGTTCCAAAATTGCATAGTTTGTGGTAAAAGTATATGAGCCTCTGGGATTATCAGTTCATTTTCTTATGTTCAACATATTCCTTAATCTCACAATCTTTGCTCTTTCGGAGAGACTGCTGGCCAGAATTTGCTTTAGAGGTGTCTAGTTTATCACGAATCCTCACTGGAAGCCAATAGTGCTCCTTAATCTCTGAACATGTGTTTTATTGATTCTTCTGCCTCTTAACTACCTTTAGCCAAAGACAAGTATGATGGATCTACCCAAGATTTTATTTATAAAAGTACTTTCCATGTTTCCATGGTTAAAAAAAATTAAGATATGGTTGCAGGACATCAAAATGGTTTAAAAATATAGAATTAGATGATGGTATTACTCTGCAATGAGGGTGGAAGATTTTAACCTTGGGATAATTTGCATACCCCTATGTACTTCTAAGAATCTTTGCAATCTCCATGCTTGTGGAGACAGCATCCATGCAAGAGTTAACTCCGTCTATTATCCAATCAGGACTGAGTCTGCAAGTAAATGACACACCTCCTCACTCTGTGACTTCCGCTTTTAAGAGTCAATCGGTCCTTGGACATAGACATGGGTTTCAAGAGCTCCCATACTTGTTGCTGTTTTTTGTACCTGTAACTTTAAGGGAAAAATTCCTTTTGCTCAGAGTGTTTGTTGCTTTAGTGCCGGCAAGAAGGGCTTGCCTGACACCGCCGAAGATCTTTCTAGCGGTGGCTAGGCTACCTAGCAGGACAACATACACGAGGGGCTCCTCCGCCACACTGATCCTTTAATGAGCTGAAGGGGGTGAGCTAGCCACCTGTGACTGTTTGCTACTAATTCAGCCTTCCGCCCACGAGTTTCGGCTCCACAGTGTCTGAGGCTCCCTGGAAACTCTCTGCAGGTGTTCTGAAGTTGGATTAAGCTTGGAACGGTGAGTCCGTTCAATCAGCTATTTTTCAGGTAGTGCATAAGCTCGGCTCCACAGCTACAGGCATTGGTAGTGAGAAAGGCATACTTCTTTATTGCGGCCGCCATTTTGTTTTTGGCTGCCATTTTGTATTTTTGCCTTGTGAGTGGAGTTTACCTAAGTGCTTGTAGGAACTGGATTAGCCTGCCTGTTGAATATTCCTTGCAACTCGTTTAGTTGACTCATAGCCTTTTCCTCCCCTCTCCTTTTGCCCTCCTTTTTATTTTTGCTGCCTTCCGGGCCTTGTTTGCCTGTGCCACATGGAGTAAATCAAGATGACGGATGCCACTTCTTCCAGGGTAGCCATTCTGAGAGGGATTTGTCTCTTTCCTCTTCAAGCGGCCACAGTTATTCTGGAGTCACCACTAGGGGCTCCAAGAAGTGCAACATCTGGGGAATCTCGATCAGGCCGCTCCCACAGATCTTCCAAGAGGGCAGACAAGCACGCCCAGAGTAGGCACAAAGGTATTAAGAAGGTCATAACCAAGGCCCAAATGGCTTCTTCTCACAAGCCTAGTGGGCATCAGGAGCTGAAACCCTCTAGATCTCTCTCTCCCACTCCTATCCAGAGGGAACAGATCCCTGTGGTCTCTCAAGATGTTGCATTACCATCTGAAATCTTGAGGCAGCCTACTTTGGATTTGCCTGACAACAGTTGGGGGTGGGGGGGATTGGGCCTTTGTACCGTCATCCAAGGTGATTGTTACAACACAGACCCTGGGGCATTGCAGTAGGAGTTTTAGAGCAGAGGCCACCTTCATTCCAACCGCTGCAGGCATTCGTTCTGGGGAACAATTCGAGTCTTCTGTCCAGGCCAGTATGAGAGAATGGATGGCTGAGACTATTAAGCAGGGTATCGCTGAGGCCTTACACCATGGTTCTTACAGAAGACCAGGTTTCCTCAGGCCACAGGAGCATGGCGAGGTCCTTCCTAGTATGGTGGGGGGAGGACCAATTTAGAGAGGTGGTTTTGTCTCCTCATCTGAGCGAGCTGTCTCTTTAGGTGAAGAGGGCAAAATTGGGGAGTTTGATTTGTCTGAGGATGAGGGCCTTCCGCCCAATCACCCTTCAATTGGGGGATTGTTTCGTCCTCAGCTTTTTTGATCCTTGCTTTAAAAGGCCAAAGCCACCACCTGGTTGGGATCTGAACTTGTCTCCTCTGCTTCAGCATCGGGGTCGTTTAATCCAGTTAACACCCTCTTTATGAAACCTGCGATTGAAACAGAGGAGATTCCAGCTCCGAAAATGTTTCTTGATCTGGTTCAACGGCATTGGTCCTTGCCAGGTACAGGCCCCAATCCCAATAGCATTGAGAAACGCTTTTACAATGTGGAGCCTGGCCTTTCTAACATCCTCCAGATTTCCTCTGTTGATGGTCCAGTGGCAGCTCTGGCTTCCCCTTTGGTTACCACCAGGATTCCAGAAGAGGCCTGAGGACAAGAGAGCTGAACAATTGCTGGTCAAGGGTCACTTGGTCAGTGCTTGGGCGATGAAGCCATCCACGTCTGCCTCCTTTTTTAACAGAGCTTCATTGCTTTGGCTCCGGCAGCTACAAGATAGACTCCCAGCAGATGGCACCAGGTCACATCACGATCTCAACAAGGTTATGGCTGCCTTGGAATTCTCAGCAGATGCCATGCTCCATGCGGCCTGTTTTTCGGCCAAGGCTATTGGTAGCTCAGTGGCTTCTAGACGTCTGTTTTGGCTGAGGCAGTGGCAGGCCGATGCCCGTAACAAATGACATTTGGCTTTGGCTCCCTTTTCGGGTTCTTCCTTGTTCGGAGAGATTTTGGAGCCTCTTCTCATAGAATCCCAAGACAAGTGCAAGATCCTGCCTTCCATTTCTCACAGCTCTGAACCTTGGCCTGTTGGCCCTCGTCCTTTCGGGGGCAGGAGACTGGTTTCTGGTCCCAGTGCTACCAACGAGCCACCCATTGGTGGTGGGCTATTCTTTTTTGCCGACCAGTAGGCTATTCTTTTTTGCCGACCAATGGGAGGAGACTACTACGGATGCCTGGGTCAGGGAGCGGTGCGAGCAGGCCTCTCCCTAGAGTTTTTCTCCTCCCCTGCAAAGATTTTCATTCCATGCCCCGTATCTAGGAATAAGTCCAAGAAGCTCCTCATGAATTTGGCTATAAAACATCAGCTCAAAATTTGTGCAATCCAATTGGAGGAGCAACAGGGCCAGGGATTCTATTCACTTCTTTTTCTCATCCAAAAATCCTCAGGAGGCTGGAGGGCGATTTTGGATCTTAAGACCCTGAACCGTCACTTTATTTACCAATGGTTTAAAATGCATTCTCTGCAGTCCATTCTTAACACCATCTGGAAGGACGATTTTCTCAGGTCAGTGGATCTGACAGAAGCTTACTTCCACATGCCTATTCTCCCCACCCATAGACAGTACCTTTGTTTTTATTACACAGGGCAGCACTACCAGTATCAGGCTCTGCTGTTTGGACTCTCCTCCGCCCTATGGGTGTTTACAAACCTGATGGCAGCACTGACAGGTCATCTGCACTCACTTCCCATTCACGTTCAGTTTTACCTCAACGACATCCTAATCCTGTCAGCCTCTCAAGCTCAGATAGCCAGAGACTTGGAGACAACCATTCACGTCCTCCAGGAACACGGTTTGTCCATCAATAGGGCCAAGAGTCATCTGATTCCCACCACTCGTATACAGCACCTGGGGGCAATCATCGACATGGTCGAGTCCAGGGTATTCCTATCCCAGGAGCAATCCAGTCTCAGGGATATGGGGTGACTGTCGGGATCACTTTATGACACTGCACTTTCTTTCCCAACTTCTGGGAAAAATGATTTCCTGCATTTCCATCGCACCATGGGCTCGACTCCACTCAATGTGTCTGCAATGGTTCCTGCTTCCATTTCAATGGGCAGGTACCAGTACGTCTCTCCTACAGGTCCTGGTCCTAGTCGAGGTGCTTCGATCGCTGCAGTTAGTTCCAGGAGCCGCATCGTCTGGTCATGACAACAGACACCAGCCTGTCAGGTTGGGGGGCTCATCTCCTCTCGCACATGGCTCAAGGTCAGTGGTCCCAGAATGATCTGTCCCACCACAACAATTGGCTAGAACTTTGGGTGATTCATTTGGCCCTCAAGGAGTTTCGCGAGGTGGTGTCCAGTAGCCACGTTCTAGTTCTAGTTCTGATGGACAATGTTGCAGCAAAGGCTCATGTCAACAGACTGGGGGGCACTAATTCCAAGGTTCTCATGGAGGAGGCGTTCCAGCTTGGCCTGTGGGCGGAGAACAATCTTGCGTCCATTCGTGCGGACCACATCTCCGGAGCTGCGAATATAAAAGGCGGACTAGCTCAGCCAGTCCACGATGGACCACATAGAGTGGCGCCTGTAACCGTCGCTATTCGAGGTGATTTCAGACAAATATGGCCTTCCCTCAGTGGACCTCTTTACCACCCAGGACAACATGCAACTGCCCCGCTTCTTCTCCCGCTTCCCGACACCCGGCACGGAGGAGATGGATGCCTTGTGCAGCCCTGTGCCTCCCAGTCTGCTGTACGCCTTTCCCCCTCTTCCCCTCATTTCCAGGGTTCTTCGGAAGCTTCTGGAGGAGAGGGCAGAGCTTCTCCTGGTGGCACCTCATTGGCCCAGATGCCCCTGGTTCATGGACCTCATCAACCTGTTGGTGGCCAGGCCATAGGCCATTCCACGGAGCAGCGTCCATCTCAGTCAGGGCTAATTCACCCAGACCCCTATTGGTTTCATCTAACCATTTGGAGGTTGAGCGACACTTGCTGAGGGAAGACAGTCTTCCAGATGATGTCATCAGGACTCTCCAGGACTCTTGCAGAGATTCCACCAACCAGAATTGCGACGCCACCTGGAGGGCCTTTTGTTCTTGGTGTGTTACGCAAGATTGTCATCCTTTGGAAGCCTTTGTCAACCATGTCTTAGAGTTCCTTCAGGCTGACATGAACAGAGGTATCGCTCCCAACACACCAGCAGGTAGAGGCTCTATCATCTATCCTAGCTTGCGGTGCTAAGGATTCGTCACAACATCCAGTAATTCGACAGTTTCTCCAAGGTGCGACCAACCTGCAACCTCCTGTGGTTCATCGTTATCCCACGTGGGACTTGTCTAGGGTTTTTGATTCCCTTACTTAAGAGTCTTTTTGAACCTATTTGGGAGTCCACCTTACGACACCTATTCTACAAGGTGGCTTTCCTGGTGGCAGTTACGTCAGCTCGCAGAATCTCGGAGTTGGCTGCGCTGTCCATTTGTTCTGATCTCTGTGTGTTCCACCCAGACAGAGTGGTCTTGCACCTGGATCCTACCTTTGTTCCCAAGATTAACTCCTGGTTCTACAGGGCCCAGGAGCTGGTTCTTCCAAACTTTTATCCTCGCCTGATTCATCGGCTCGAACTGAGGTGGCATATGCTGGACGTTCGTAGAGCACTCAAGGTTTACATTGCTCGTACTTCTTCACTTCATAGATCTGAATCTCTTTGTCCCCTTTCAACCTTCTTCAATGGGTTCCAAGATTTCCTCCTCCACTGTGGGCCGTTGGATTAAGGCCTGTATCGCCAGGGCCTACGAGGCTCAGGCCTTGCCTCCACCTCGACACCTCACTGCCCATTCTACCAGGAGTGCGGCTGCTTCGGCAGCTTGGGCGATTCAAACTTCTCTGGAGGGGGTCTGTCGGGCAGCTACCTGGTCTTCTCCTTCTCCATTCATACAACATTATAAGCTGGACTCGTATGCTTCAGCAGAGGCAGCGTTTGGTCGATGAGTTCTTCAGCATGTTCGCTCGGACCAGGAATTGCAAGACCAGGCCGCTCCCTCCCACTAGGACAGCAAGCTTTGGTATGTCTCTTGCACAGATGCTCTCTCCACGAACATGGAAATGGGGCGTTGGTCTTACCTGATACGCTCCATCTCGTAGCTGTGGAGACAGCATCCATCCCCGCCTGGATGGCGGCCAGCCTTGCCCTTCAAGTGTTTTTTCAGCAACAGGAGCACTTTTGTCTGCATTAATGCCTTTGTCAAAAAAGCGGAAGTCACAGATTGAAGAGGTGTGTCATTTACTTGCAGACTCAGTCCTGATTGGATAATAGATGGAGTTAACCCTTGCATGGATGCTGTCTCCATGGCTACGAGATGGAGCATATCAGGTAAGACCAACTCTCCTTCTAGATATCTAGATCCAATTGTACTTTTTCTCCACTAGTTTATTTGCAGGAAAAAAATGGTGAGCATTATAAAGAGTAATGAGCGCTTTCACTGCCCACTCTTTCAGGCTTATGTGATTGGAAGGAGGCAAAAGGGAGCTTAGAATGGATGTAGCAACATGCTGAGCCACTGGCCAACTCTCTCTCTGGGGTAGAGACATAGTGGGAATATTTTTGAATTTGTATTCTCTAGCCCCCAAGTGGAGTTTGGTTCATTTTAAACTCATCTCTTTATTTGGTTGGCTCCCCACTACTACCACCAAACTATTATTTTTGGAGAGCTACTGTGGGATGAATACATGTTTTTTATTTGCAATAGTCTATTGAGTTGGAAGAAATAAAAAAATCTGTGTATGTAAATATGCATGGTAATGAACATATAATCTATTTCATGATAATATGCATATTTTATATTTATTTATTTATTATTTATTTATTAAATTTATATGCCGCCCAACTCCCAGGGGACTCAAAGTTTAACTTATGTAAGGTTAAACATATAGTGGAATCACAAGTCAGCATTTAGTTGATTTTTGCCAAGTTTATCTGAGTCCTCTTTCAACTTGTCACTTTTTATTTTTCTTATAACACAACTATTTTTATACACTGCTGTTCTGTTACTCACTTAAGAAATTATTACAGTTTTCCTGTCATCTACTAGAATAGCAGTATAAGCTTTTGGTATTTGAGCTTTAAGTCAGTCAAATTTTGAAATATAGTGATTTTTTTCAAATGTTTGAATAAACGATAAGCTAAAATAAAAGGCAGACATGAATTCCAATATGATTACTTGAATTTTGTTTAGATCATTCAAGCTGAGGTAAATTACAAAAACCTTAGCATATGTGGCCATTGCTTTGGCCCATTAATATAGTATGCTGGAAATAAAAAGATATTTCATCATAGTACTTCATCATAACTGATTTTTCTGTTGACAGCTCAATATCCTATGAGAATAAAATGATTACTATGAATCCAGTTGCTTGTAACCATATGTAGCTGAAGCAAAATAATAATAAGCAACTTTCCTGGATTGTATATATGCATACATTTTGACTGATTACTGTCAATGGATTAATGTTAATGTGCAATATCAGTTTTCAAATGTGAAAAGTCTAATCCTTCCTTCCCTTGTTTAATAAGATTAACAGATATCATTTGACTCGACCTCAAGAGTTCTTATTTACTGTATTAACATTTTGGAAAATTAGTCTATTTTCAGGAATTATCTAAATCCATAGCATTAATTTATGGTGTGTAAATACACACATAAATATAGTCGTGTCCCCCCCCCCATTTGACTTGCCTTTGACTTAATACATGTATATATCTCACGGACAGCATTCTACTGCATTCCTCCCTCCGCCCGGTTCGATTGCACAGAGTTGGGCTGCTCCAGGTCCTGTCGACCAAACAATGCCGGTTGGCGGGCCCTCGAACCAGATCCTTCTCTGTGGCAGCTCCGACACTGTGGAACCAACTACCCGCTGAGGTCCGTGTTATCCCCTCCCTACCGGCCTTCAGGAAAACTGTTAAAACCTGGCTTTGGCATCAGGCCTGGGGCCAATGAACTTCTCCACCTGGCATTTGGCCCCTGTTTGACTGTGGATTGTATGTCTCTATTGTATCGTGTCTTTTTAGTATTATTGGGATTGTCCATTTTTAATTGTGTATGTATTGTATTTTATATTTATTTTGTTCGCCGCCCTGAGTCCCTCGGGATAGGACGGTCTATAAATCCCAATAAATAAATAAATAAATATTTGCAACCTATTTCTTTGTATTGCAGGTTTTAAGGTGATTTAAGATTTACATCATGCGCGAATATAAACTAGTAGTTCTTGGTTCAGGAGGTGTTGGGAAGTCTGCATTGGTAAGTAGTATTCACTTCTATCTTATTGATTTATAAGCATAGGGAATTAATATGTTGCATCTACAGCTCAGAGTGACTAAACTTTAGATGACTTCTGTGCAGAAGAATATTGTATTCTATTGTGAGATGCAATTTCTAGAATAGAATTGATTTCTAGACAAAAGTAACACAAAGCGAAGTGAAGATACGTGGGAATGACCTTGGCAGTCAGGAGAAAGAGCTGGATAACAGTCAGTTAAAAGGCAACGTAGTCCAGAGAAGCCATGGGACCATGGAAGATTTTCTCAGAAGGGACCCTTTCTAGTGGGCAGTGAGAAGAGATGTACTTTCAGACTTGCAAGATTCTCTTAATGTGGCCTTACAGTAAAATTAAAGTTAGTACTTGTGGGTGTGCTTCTTGTTTGGATTACCTTACAAGTCTGACAGCAAAATGATCTAAAATACTTTTATTCTTACATTTAGTGCTGAAACAACTCAAGTATTGTCAACAAGGGAGTATAGGAATTCTTAAGTTCTTTCTAAGCAAATGGAAAATCTGAAGGCTTCAGAAGGTTGCCTCTTGTTTAGAACTCAAACAATTAAAAGTCCTCCCCGCAACTTGGTTTAGATCTTTGACAACCCTAGAATGATACTATAAATAAATGGCTATAAGTACTTTATTCCTATGAGCATGCACATAGCAAAATCAAGTGAAAGGAGTGCTGGGGCCCTCTTGCTACACATATTATTTGTCTAAAAAACTCTATGTTGATTGGAAATGCCTATTTATATTGTATTTTAAAAATCCAGTCATCTGAGCTACTGCAAGCATTTAGTAGTTAGTAAGAATTCCTAAAAATCAGATCTTTGTAAGAATTTAAACTGATCTAAAGGCAGAATAAAGATTCCATTTTGTTAGTGGTTAATGCATCAGGCAAGAAACTGGGAGACCATGAGTTTTATTCCCATCTTAGGCATGAAGCCAGCAGAGTGACCTTCGACCAATCACACACACACTCAGCCCTAAGAAGCAGGCAGTGGCAAACCACTTCCAAAATTTTGCCAAGAAAAGTACAGAACTATCTATCGTGTTTCCCCAAAAATAAGGCAGGGGCTTATATTTTTTTGACCCCCCCTCCCAATGCCCCTAGCCTTATTTTCGGGGAGCGCTTATTTTTGGGGGTGTCCTTCTGCCGCCGCCCCCTTTCACAGCCAAGCTGTCCTGGACCGAGGCT
>JANHGD010003756.1:297926-315503 GCA_027560375.1 Imantodes cenchoa | reverse complement strand
GAATGGTGTCTAAATGGGGTGGGGGTGGGGTGTTAGGGTTTTAATCAACTGTTTTTATTGTATTCTGTATATTGCTTTTTATTGTTACAGCTTTTTTCATGTTGTAAGCCGCCCAGAGTCCCGGCTGAATTGGGTGGCATATAAGCACTAGCAAATAAAATAAATAAATAAATAAATAAATAAATAAATAAATAAATAAATAAATAAATAAAATAACAATCAAAATTACCTTGATTCTTGTTGAAAGGTGAAATTCATCTTCATCTTCAGCATTTTAGCAGTGGCCTGAAGGTTTTGTGCCAAAACTGACTGATATTTGGAACTGTTCCTAATTCCCTCCAGCTTGAATAAAGCCCCTAGTTCCAACTGAAGAAAAGCAGCCCCAAAGCATAATGCTGCCATCACCATACTTCACTGTGGGTATGGAGTATTTTTGGTGATGCATGGTGTTGTTTTGCATGCCAAACATACTTTTTGGAATGATGGTGCCACCAGCATGTATTTATGGCAGTTGTCCTGGGGTCATGCAATCACCATTTGTAACCTTCCTAGTCAGCTTCCAACAAGCAAAGTCAATAGGGGAAGTCAGATTCGCTTAATGACTGCATGATTCACTTAACTGCAGTGATTCATTTAACAACTGTGGCAAAAAGGTCATAAATGGGGCAAAACTCATTAAACAAATGTTGTGCTTAGCAACAGATATTTCGGGCTCAATTGTGGTCGTAAGTTGAGGACTACCTGTAAATGTCAGAAAAATCCTACTAGAACAGCTTAACTTTATATGGGCTTGATCAGAGTCACTTTAATTGATGGCAGGTGTGCAATGATCCCTCTAACTTTAGAAAACGGCATGCGGCAATTGGAAACTGCTGTGCGCCGTTCTCTAGTCATGTGCGCAGGCGCGCAGCGTCTGATATTAGAAAACGGTGCGCAGCAGTTGGAAACTGCTGCGCGCCATTCTCGTTACGTGCACAGCCGCATAGCCGCGCAGCTTAGAGGGAACATTGCAGGTGTATACTATTTAACATCAGTTTGAACACAACTGGTTAATCCTGAACACAGTCTCTTCCCTACTTCTAAGAGGGTGTGCACGCTTATGCAATCATGCTATTGTATTTTTGTATTATTTCCACCCTAAAAATTGTTTTTCAATTGAATTGTACAGCTTATATATTAAATTAAAAGGTGGAAAAAATTCTGAAGTGATTTATCTTGGTCTGATTTTTTTACATCTCAAAAACCTGGCATTGTTACAGGGGCATATAGAGCTTCTATAACTACTGTACAAGTACTCTTGTTTAATGACCATTCATTGACTGATGTTATGACAGCTTTGAATAAATGGTGGCTTTAACAGGAGGTATACACTTTTTATATACACCATATGTCATAGTAAACAATTGTAAAACTGAATGTACAAACAATTGCAACACTGGAAATTCACTGACTTAGATGCGTGTGGGGTAAAAAGCATAAATGACAACTGAAATTTTGAATTTTTTTTTCACCTACTTAAATATTAGCATTTGCTTAGATTTTCTTCCTTTTTTACAATGCTTGAATAAAGAATATGCTTTCAGTTTCAGTATCTTTTTGAATATGTTAATTTTGTAATTTGTAGGTATGTGTAATTTGTAGGTATGTGAACTTTGGCATTGCTTGAATTTTAAATAGAAATATGATTATAATAAGGTGATTTTAGCAGGACAAATTATTTAAAGCTGAGGAATCCTTTGAAGCATTGCTTGTAATTCAGTATGAGTTTAAATTAGTGTCACAGTGTTCTAAGTCAACTGCTTAAAACAACTAACAGTATCTTAGGGCTTTATTTGACCTGAAATTTTTATAAACCTTCCTGTCTTTGAAGTATTGTTAAACGAACTTTGTATATCTATGTACATACTGCCTTTTATTGTAGACTGTACAGTTCGTTCAAGGAATATTTGTTGAAAAATATGATCCAACGATAGAAGATTCCTACAGAAAGGTATGTGCGTTTTTAAATTTATAAATGTACTTAGTACTTAATATTAAGAAAAATAGTCTTAGCACTTAAAATAAGTACGGTAAGCATAATGGAGTAATAAAGAGGCATGTGGAGTTCAAAAGTTTTTGATCAAAAGAATTGGGTGCAAAGAAATGGGAGCAAGAAAAACTAGGAAATTGCTATTAGAAATTCATAATGCTGGACAAAGTATAAGAAAAGAGAAGAATAAGACAATCTGTAACAAAATGAATGGACTTGATTACAGTAGCAGCAATTTTGCTTTCATGTTACATAAACCTTTACATTTTAACAGTTTGCCAACTTCTTTGAACATGCCAAGAGCAAACCTCCATGCATTGTGGATATATTTATTAAGGCAAGCAACTATTTATGCTTCAATAAAAATTTGCTTCTGTTCTTTTGACAGCAAGTTGAAGTAGACGCACAACAATGTATGCTTGAAATCCTAGACACAGCAGGAACGGTATGTAAAATGAAGCTACTGTACAACTTTGTGAAATAAAATGAGAGACTTTCATAATAATATTTTGCCAGTATTTCTGATTTCAGATAGCATGTAACTTAAGAAAACACAAATTATTTTTATCCCTGTTATTTCGTTAGAAACATACAAACAACATTCCTGGAAAATAAGACTAATTTCAAGAGGAAAGAGAAAATGTGAGGTGTAAGCTATAGCAAATTATGTTTTCAGTTTAGAAAGGTGATTGGATTGGCATTTAAAACTTCAGTTGCACTAGTATTTTGATATTTGGTACGCGTTTAAAAAGAGTTCAGATATTACATTGAATGTTAGCATTTGACTACTATCCTTTCTATCAGTCACGTTTCCCAGACTGGTCCAAGGAATTGGAGAAATCCTTGGTACACTGGCAATAGCTTAATATATTATTCTTATATTCCTGGGTACACGTAAGTGTTGTCTATGTAAAGTATAGCAATGATGTTAAATTTGGTATTGTTTCTACCTAGTTAGGGGGTAGAAACAACGGGTTCATTTAATGTCATTTCATTATTTGATAATACATCTTTAAGAAATAATTATCTTTGAAGAAAAAGCATTCAAAAGTTGAACAAGGGGGTAGGTGCAGCCTCAGGAAGAAGGCCTGATGCAGCCAGCAGGTGTCTCACTAAGAGCAGGGCCGATCGCACATCGTCAGCAGCGTGGGAGGAAGAAGAGGCAGTGAAGGTGATCTGGGATATCTGCGACTTTGCACTACAGTGCCAGACTGGGGCTTCCTGGGGCAATTGTAGCTTTGTAACATGCTGCTAGGATTTCCTGGGACGGCTGCGCTTCATGCTAAGGACCTGGACTGGGACTTTCTAGGGCAGCTGCAGCTTTGCCCCACACTCCTGGGTGACTATGCTTCATCCTGCAGGGCTGGGCTTCCTTAAGGTGACCCCAGGTTTGCACTATGCTCCTGGAGCGACTGCCTTTTATGCTGCAGGCCTAGGGCTTCCTGGAATGGCTATGCTTTACATTGCAGTGACCACGGGACACTGTAGCCATCATAAATATGAATCAGTTGCCAAGTATACAAATTTTTATCATGGGAGGGTGCAATGGTTGTAAGTGTGAAAAATGGTCATAAGTTACCTTTTCAGTTGTTGTAACTTTGAACAATCACTAAATGAATGGTTATTAAAAAAGGATTACCTATAAAAAGTTATATGTATTTGAACAATAGTTGCTATGTTTATAATATTGGTTTATTGAAAATACCTATAACAACTCAGTTTGACTTTCCAAACAGGCCAGTTTTTAATTCTCCATTTCTCTTTGTATTATAGGAACAATTTACAGCAATGAGAGACCTCTACATGAAAAATGGTCAAGGATTTGCTTTAGTTTATTCCATCACAGCACAATCCACATTTAATGATTTGCAGGATCTACGAGAACAAATTCTTCGAGTCAAAGACACTGATGATGTAAGTAATATATTTTTTTTCCTTTTGCATGAAGATGGATGTAAAGAACGTATTAAATAGTTCCCTTTTTTTCCTGCTACCTGTCACCTTGCTGATTTCTCCCATTAGTGGGCTGATCGTTTCCTTGACTTTTTTCTTGTTTTATATATGTGGGGAAAAAACTTTTACAACTATCGTTGGCATTTGTTGCAAGTCTTAGTTCATTCTGAACCTTAGTTTTTCTTACAGATTCGGGCTATTAGCTGGTATTCTATTTTATTTAATGTCTTATCTATTATTTATAAGACATCTTATAGCACTCTTATTCAGTAATCTTAGTTGGCTCATTACACAATCAATAAAACATTGTGTCATTATAACTGATAACCCATACTCCCTACTCACTGGCTCATCCTTATCTAACCTAATGGCTTGGGGAAGAACAAGGTCTTCAAGGCATTCAAGTAAATTAAAAGGGTAGTGCCCCCTCCAGTTCTTGAATGGGAGGCTGTTTGAAAGTAGGGGCAGCTATAAGAAATATGCATCTTAAACATCCCACCAAATAACAGCATATCAGGGAAGAGACCTGCACATTCTCACCCTATCTAACTTGTTGGAGTGGGCATCCTCAGGGAGAGGCAGATATCTTGTGCTATGTGATGCTTTAAAGATGCACCTTGAATTGTACTCAGAAAGCAACTAGAAGTCAGTACAACCTTCACAGCAATGGTGTAACATAGATAAACAGTGGGACACTCAAAACTGCTCACTGCTACCTGTTTTAGTTTGCAGATAGTCTTCAACTCTTGTGTCAGTAGGGTTACCAAAAATTATATGCTGGGTTATTAAAATCTTCTCCATATAACAATTAACATTCTTTGCAGAAAGATATTACAAATGTTTTAAAATTACATTGCATCAGAAATATCTCCAATGTACTACTTTGAGGATCCAAAGCAGTAGCGGGTTGCTACCCCCATGGGCCACACTGCCGTGGGGGCAGCACCATTAAAATGACAAATGGCTCCGGGCCGCTCGTCACGGCCGCCATTTTTTTAAAAAAAAATTGGCTTCTGCGCATGCATAGAAGTCGAAATCTCACGCGAGCATGCTTGCCCGAATGAGATTTCGGCTCATTTCTGCTTCCGCGCATGCGCAGAAGAAAAATTAGCCGAAATCTTGTTCGGGCAAGCGTGCTTGCGCGAGATTTCGGCTTCTGCGCATGCGCAGAAGCCAAAAATCGCGCAAGTGGGAGGCGCGCCCACTCGCAACGACTCGGGCTGCGCGCACAGCCAGCTACCGGCGCTCCGGTAGCAAAAGGTAAGTGGAACCCGCCCCTGATCCAAAGTATGGGATTGACTCAGCCTTCTTCCTTTTAGATACTGAATCTATTACACTTTTCTGCCATGCCTCTCCTGGCTGATCCCCAGTTTGATTCAGTCTTACGTTCAAGAGAGATGTGTGTAGGAAAGAGATTCAGAACGAAGGATTGTAATTTCTTTGGATTCTCAGATCAGGGAAAAAAGTTATCAGCGTTAGGTAGGCAGCCTAATTCAGCCCTCCAGGTGTCAAAGAAGCAACCTGCCGCTTCTCCATCGTGGGTGGAACCATAATTTAGGATGGGTTGTCCTCGTCCACTCAGATTGAGGACCGAGTCTGCTATTTTTTGCTGAATCTGCCTTCTCAAGACCCAGATTTGACTTGGTCCTCAGTTTGGACAAATGTGGCAAATCTTTTCTCCCTTCCTGAATGCTATATATTTTTGAATTCCTGGCTTGATATTTAGATTGTTACCGACTCCCCATTTCTCTCTTGCACTATTGGCTTGATCTTGGACTGCTGTAGACTATTCTCAACAATTGCTTTATTGGCTTGATCTTGGACTGTCACGACAGCGTAAGTGTTTCTCTCCCCGGCCCTCTGGGACATTGGAACTTCTGGCAGTTGACCCTCAGCTCCTACCATGGCAGCAGGCTGACCCGGACAGGCGGTTACAGATTTTAAAACAGAGCTGGGGGTGGGGGGCATCTTTCAAACATGCTAAGGGGAAGCCGGCCTGATTTCAATCGCTGCCGCTTCCAACGTTTCTCTCTCTCCCTATCCGCCCACCCCTGAGATTGCTCTGTTTGGCTTTTCTGTGGGCTTCTCATATGGCACTGGATCTTCGACTCGCACAGCCCAGTTTCTAACAGTGGAAGTTAATTCCTGCACTCACAGGAGTCATTTTGCATCGAGGCTGCAATTAGCGCTAGAGCGTGCTCGCGCTGCCTCTCTTGTCACTGGCCCAGGACCGGCTTCAGCCTTACGTCTCCAGCCAGCCCTCAGTGCCTGGACGCCATAGGGCTTGTCCTGGTCAGCACTGGCAGCTCCCAGCTCCCCTCCAGAATCAGGACTGGCTGTTTGACCTCCTGCTTTCTCTTTCCACGAGGTATCCGGTGGCTATTTTGATGCTAGTTTGAGTGCTTACACAACAGCAGCCATTTTCTGACTGCCATTTTGCGATCTTCAACAGGCTATCCATTGCAGTGGCCATTCTGTTCGGCCTAATTTCAGTTCGAATTACGAGGCCAGCTTCCTGACAGTAAAGTCCTCATTCCTCAGGACTATGTCAGGCCCAGCTGAGAAACCAGGGGAGGGGAAGTGACACAAAACAAACCACCCGATTCTTGATGAGGACCCTATCTCCTCCAGTCATGGGGGAGAGGGTCCATCTATGGCTGGCCACAATTCTAAGGTCCTGGATCCCCAATGGTACCAACTGACCACCTGGCAGTTGAGTGGCGCACTCTGAGGAGGCAAGACTAAGACCCAGACGTCATCTTAATCATCCAGGTGTCCCGTCGGCCCTCTACACAGCAGATCTATGCCACAACATGGAAATCCTTCTGCTCCTGGTGTGCATCAGAGGATCTTTCTCTGATCCGCATCCCATTTCCAAAGGTGTTAAAATTCCTCCAGGGGGGGTTGGCCATGGGTCTTTTTCCCAACAGCCTACCCTGTCTTCCGTCCTAGCTTGTGATCAGGTGGACTCTCTGGGTCAGTTTTCCATGGTTCGTTGGTTCCTGTGGGGGGCTTCCAACCTTGCCGCCCCCCCCCCCCCCCGGTCGTTCATCGTTACCCAACCTGGGACTTGCCTAGGGTGTTGCAGTTGCTGACAGGCACTCCTTACAAACCTCTCTGGACGGCTGCCCTCAGACACCTGTCCTATAAGATCACCTTCCTGCTTGCGATCACATCAGCTCGTCACATCTCCAAGCACTCTGCTCTTTCCATCTGGAAGGACTTATGTATTTTTCATTTGGACCATGTGGTTCTCAGGTTAGATCCTTTCTTCATCCCCAAGGTTAATTCCACCTTCTACAGAGCTCTGGAGCTCGTCTTGCTCACTTTCTGTTCAAACCTGTCTCATCCTTCCGAGAGACTATGGCATATGCTGGATGTCCGCAAGGCTTGCATATATATGTTGACAGAACTCGAGAGTTCCAAAAGACTGAGGCTCTTTTGATGGCCTTTTTGCTGCATTCCTTAGGTCAGAAGGTGTCTGCCATGTTCATTGGCCATTGGATTCGGGGGACTATAGCTTCACAAATGGAGGCTAGCCTCTACACCCTTCATGGGTGGCAAGCTGTTTGGGGAGGCCATGGAATCCATCTTGGTGGAAACTAAGGACAGGAGGAAGATACTGCCATCCTTATATAGACAAGCGGACTGACGGCCCTCACCTTATGTATGCATTTCCTACTTTTGGCCAGCATAGACTGGCCCAGGCTACTTCCAAAAGAGGTTCCCACAGGGAACTGATTGGCAAACAGATAGAGCCGGATTCCGAGATAGAAACAAACAACAGTTCCAGACCAAGAAACCATTGCATGGCTTGGGAGGCCGTCCCTTCCGGTGCTACAAGTGACCCCAGATTGGACTCTCCCATTGGCGGCTGCCTAGCGCTATTTGAGAACCAATGGCAACTATGTCAGAAACATGGGTTTTAAACACAGTGAGACTAGGCCTCAGATTCGAATTTCTCTCCACACCCCTGTGATTCTTCATAGGTCCTGTACCAAGAGACAGCACAAAGAAGGGCCTCATAGAAACCGCGATCCAGCACCTGTTGGATATTCAAGCCATCCAGTTAGTTCTGGTGGACCGGCAGGGGCAAGGTTTCTGTTCCACACTATTTGTGGTCCCCAAGGCCTCAGTGGGCTGGGGTGGAGAGCAATTCTAGATCTAAAAAGATTGAACAAGTACCTCACTTACAAAAGGTTCAAAATGCAGTCTCTCCAGTCCATCTTGGAGAGCATCCAGGAGGGCAACTTCTTAACGTCCATAGACCTGACAGAAGTGTAACTCCATGTGGCCATCCTACCATCACACCGGCAGTTCCTCCGGTTCTACTATGCGGGTCAACATTACCAATGCAGAGCCATACCGTTCGGTCTGTCTGCACCCAGAGTGTTCGCCAAGGTCCTGGCAGCACTCTCGGCCCACATCAGGGCTCTTCCGACCCAGATCCAGTGTTACCTGGATGACATTTTAATCCAGTCCTTCTCCCTCAATTGGGCGACAGAGGACCTACAAGTCACAATTCGGATTCTTCAAGATCATGGGTTTTCCATCAATTACAGGAAGAGTCATCTGACTCATACCACCCGTTTGCCTCCCCTGGGGGCGATCATAGACACTTCACTATGCAAGGTCTACCTGTCACGGGAGTGTCAGGACAGCATAAGGACGTTAGTAACTCAGATTCAAATGGACTGCAAGATTCCACTAGCTCTTCTCTCAAAGCTCCTAGGCAAGATGGTATCGTGCCTCGTGATACTTCCCTGAGCATGTCTACATGCAAAGATCTTACAGTGGTTTCTCTTGCCTTACCAGAGGTCCGAGAAAGCAATTCAAACATCAAGGCTCCGGTCCCACACAAGGTACTACAGGCCTTCCATTAGTGGACTTCCCAGGCCATGGACAAGGGTTGTACCTTCAAGGAAGCCAACCGCCTAACCTTCACAACAGATGCCAGCCTCTGGGGCGCTCACTTTCAAGTGCGGATGGCACAGGTGCAGTGATCCCAGGAGGACCTAGCAAACAATATCAACTGTCTGGAACTCGGGGCAGTTCGCTTGGCCCTGACAGGGTTGCAGCAGAAGATAAGGAACCATCACATTTTCATCCTGATGAATAATGTAGCCACCAAGGCCCATATCAACCGTCAAGGGAGAACACATTCCAGAGCACTCATGCAAGAGGCAGAGCAATTGGGCCTCTGGGCAGAGAAACATATTGTCTCCATCAGAGTGGAACACATCTTGGGAATGATGAATGTCCAGGCAGACTGGCTCAGCAGGATGACAGTTGATCATGTGGAATGGTGCCTGCATCCAGAACTGTTCAAGGAAATGACAGAACAGTTCGGGACTCCAGTCCCGGACATGTTCACCACACCATTAAACAGCCAGCTATCAAAATTTTACTCCAGGTTCATAACACCGGAAGCGGAGGGGGCAAATGTGCTCCGCACTCTGTGGCCATGAGGACTCCTATATGAGTTCCCTCTTCTTCCCTTGATCCCAAGGGTAATCAGGAAGGTACTGGAGGAGAAGGCAGAAGTATTACTCCTAGCTCCTCACTGGCCCAGGAGACCGTGGTTCGCAGACCTGGTCAGCCTATCGATAACCAGATCCTGGAGGATCCCGCAGAGAAAGATATCCCTCAGCCAGGGGGCTGTAGTACATCCGGAGCCACAATGGTTGCAACTGACCATCTGGCATTTGAGCAGAGAGCCTTGACACAGGACAGGTTGTCTATCATAGTAATTACAATGATCCAGGCTTCCAGGAGACCATCATAGCTGGTATTTTTGAAAGAAAAATAAGAGATAATTTTTATTGTCATTACTGTGAGCATCACTGTGACAGTTCAAGAACCTAACTTCTATTATAATCTTTACCATTTAATTCTCAAATAATTTATGTTTAAAATGTATTTAATTGCTTTTATAATGCCCAATATCTAATAGCCATTCAGTAAATCATGTATCATTTTAATGCATATACATTGTTTTGCCATTTTAGGTTCCAATGATTTTGGTTGGCAATAAGTGCGACTTGGAAGATGAACGAGTTGTGGGAAAAGAACAAGGACAAAATTTAGCAAGGCAGTGGAATAATTGTGCATTTTTAGAATCTTCTGCAAAATCAAAGATAAATGTTAATGAGGTAAAGAGAATAAAGTATTTATAATATTTTTATTTTTCCAAGGCTCACCTCTTCATTATTAACAGTATTTGTGAGTGTTAATGGCCATATATTCCTTTCTAATTTAAAATGTAAGACATTTTTGTTTCAAAATGATGGTTAATTCAGTGAGCTATGTTAATCATTAATTTTAGTAGTACTTAAGTGAAGACTGGGAATTCTGGTTAAACAGCACAATTAAGTAGATATTATTTAATACCATGATTTTAGTGCATGCCCTTTTTAGAAGTTTAAAATTAAGACTTGGAGTTATGTAGCCTGCGTTTATGAATGAATGAATGAGAGAAATCACTTTTGCCTAGTCTGTTTTAGCTGGGAAGAATATTTGAAAAGATATACTATTGATGACTAAATATCTTGAAAATAAATTTCTCAATTAAGTATCATCGTAATAGAGTTCTACCGTATATAATTTTATAGTAGGTTATTCCCTTCTTATGCAGCACATGGGATTTCATGGTTGTGCAAGTGGTGCATTACAGCATATTTTCATAGTAAATAAGTTGAGGTGAATAAATGAGGAAGACAGTATGTCCCTATTTCACTATAACAGAAATTTTAAAATATTACATAAGTGAAATGGGACTGCTGCTAAGGCTAATCAGGATTCAGTTTAATGCATTACAACAGCATTCCCCAACCTTTCATGGTTGGTGGCCTGGCATAGGATGGTGGGGAAGAGGGGATGGTTTTGTGTGAGAGGCGGGCACACATGCGCGCACACAGCTTTATTTGTGTGAGCAGCAGGCATGCCCACACAGCACTCAGGTGAGTGAGGCTGCGAGCACCAGCACTCACTGCCCGCACAAGTGGGGCTACAAGCACCAGTGCCTGCTATTTGCATGAGTCAGGCTGTGTGCGGACACACCAACCTACCACTAATGTGGCCCGGTTATGAATAGGCCACGGCCCGGTAGAGAACTGCAGCCTACAAATTGGGGACCCCTGCATTACAAGATATGTATAACAGGATTTAACTTCTATATGAAATGAAATGAAATGAATTCTTCTTTACAGATCTTTTATGACCTTGTGCGACAAATTAACAGAAAAACTCCTGTGCCTGGAAAAGCACGCAAAAAGTCATCATGTCAGTTACTTTAATACATGTATGTTCTGTAGCACTGAGCCAGGTAAGATTGCAAGTGGAGCATAGCCTACTATAAAAGTTACTTCAAGTGGTAAATTATAAAATATTCTATCTATTTCTTTAAGTCCTTTTTGAAGTATTTGTGATCATTTAAATAATATGAATCCCTTACATACAGTGGAAATCATACATTGTTTATAGAAAAGATCTTGGATCCAAATGTCCTGCCATTCAAATACAAAAGAAAAGCTTTAATTATTATAATGTCCTTCATGCAGCAGAACCTTGGTAGAGCTCCATGCTGTTCTGTTAGGTCCTTGGAGCAGTTTTTCAGTAATAGAGAATTATGCTTTGATGTTTGGGCTATAAAAGTCTTATTACATTCCAATAACTCTCTGAAAAGAGAACTGAAATAATAACCTGGTTAGTTGCTGCAAGAAGATTGCATAGGCTTATTACAAACAACAGCATGACAAAGTGGCAATAATGGGGCATTTGAAGATCTGTAAGAAATACCATTTGCTTGCAAGGAAGAACTGGTGGGACCTAAAATACAGACAGTCATAGAAGATAAACTAAAATGCTCTGGGACTTTAGAATTCAAACCGACAGGCATCTGCCACATAATACCCCAGACTTAACAACTGTTGATAAGAAAGACAAACAGGTCTGGATAGAGGACATGGCAGTACCTGGAGACAGCAGAATAAAGAGAAAGAACTGGAGAAGATAATACAAAAACCAGAAACAGACAACTGTGTGAAAGACAGCAAAGGAAGTATCTGTAATAATAGGTGCCTTCATTGCAATTCCAAAACAACTGGAACATCACTTGAATACCACTGGCATGGACAAATTCACCATCAGTCAGTTGCCAAAGGGAGCTTTACTCGGAACAGCTTACACTGCAATGGTACCTCTAACTTCATCGGACATGAACATCTGCCTATCTCATGTCCTTAGGAAGGACTTGATAGGTGGATGAAAATGCCAAATCCAATCTGAACATTTGGCTGCCTGCACAAACCACATATACTAATACGTAGAATTAGCAAGATGGCACATCTTGTATTCTACTATCTAATAATTAACAGTGAAAAATAAAATATGATTTGGGATGCATTCGCATAATCACCATTACCATAAATGTTTAAATACCAGTACAGATATTATCTATAAATAAATATTTAAGTAAATTAAAAACAAAACATTATAGGAATAACTACTTTTGAGTAGAATCTCACATTGTGTGGTATTCAGAAGGCCATGTTTGAAAAATGTGTAGGTTCTGGGTAAGAACAAGGAGGGTAACTTTTTGTATTCCAATTTCTTTTATCAGCCAAATTGATTGTATTTGTATAAATGTATACTTTAAAGTATAAAATATATTTTTATTCAAAAATTGTCTAATTCCAGCACTAAATGAACTAAGCTTACTTCAGTAGATTAAGTTATATGAACCTTCAGAACCTGTCCTATTTCCTTATGTTGGCAAGCTAGCACAAAAGAAGTGTATTGAGCTGTAAGATTTTAAAGATATTCTTGTCTTGTAATTCATTTCAGTATTTTCTAAATCAGATTATTGTTCCATTTTCCAAATGCTGGACCATTGAAATCTTGTGGGTACTACTAGTTTTCCACAGTGATTAAAGGCACCTCCAAAATAAGGATATTCTCATAATCACAAAAGGTTTTGGCTCACATATTATCCGTCTAGAAACACTCTGGTTGGGAAACAGGCTTGTTGTAAATTCAGAATATTCAGAATGTCCCATTTTAGTGCTGGAATAATCTGTTAAGGAACACTCAGCCAAAGTTATACCAAACCTCAAGCAATACTTATTATAAGCTGCGGGTTTCTAGATTGTGGGACCAAGCAGATTTTTTTCATAATTAGATTAGTTTAAAACATCCATTTCTAATTAATTCATTTTTATTGCTCATAATGAATAAAGTGCATCCTAAGAATTACTTAATTTTCAAAATGTACTATCTGTTTTGAGTGCTTCAAAATATGTTTAGAAGTATACTAAAGCTTGGTGAAAATACAGTACTAAAAAGTATAATTTGAAGTGAATCTCATGTTGATGTTATTTCCATTTTACACACATCTCTAATGGTAAAACCATTTAGATTTAAATACTTTGGAAATTTTCCTGGGCCTGTTTCTTTCATTTCATCCTTTAAAAAAATCCATCTATTTGATGTTCAATGAATCATAAGCATTTTCACTAAAATAATTTGCTTAACCTTGTGAGGGTTGCTTATATGAGAGTGATACCTTTTTGAAATTAGGCTTCAATAAGATGAGCAGACAGTAATGCTCAGAAAATAAGATTAGTTTCTTATTACTAGAAGATTTAGCAGCTGTAAAAAAAATTAAAACACTCAACTGGGTTATATCTAGTATCAGACTAGTGGACTTCATTAAACAGAAGTACTGTACTTTCTCTCTTCTCTGTCTTTCTGCCCCTCCCCCCAAACAAACTCTAGAACAGTTATTAATAATGTAAGATGTATTGTAATGTGGAGAAGAATCCCCCTTCCTGCTTCATTTGACAAATTATTTTTGTTGATTGAAGTAGAACAGTATTTTTTTAAAAAATCATATTTTACCTAGCAGTTAAATATGTCAAAGCAGCTCACAATTCCTAGGTTTTATAATTATCTCCTGAAATTTTCAAAGTTGAATAAATATTATTGTACCACGCTTGCTACATTATCTTGAAATAATAACATCTTCTAGATGTTATTCAAGAGCAGTTGTTTGCTCTTATAGTTACAGTACAACCCAAAACAATATTCTCATTTGGTGTTCAGTTCTTTATTCAGGCCTATTAAACTTGGAAGTGCTTACGTTCTATGCACTTTTATTCTTCTGTTAGTTAAATAAGCTTCATTATTATCTTCCTGTTCATTCATTTTGTGTAATCCAAGTTACACAAATAAAACTAATGGTTTTGAAAATTTAAGAGCAGGAGTTCTCTTTAACTATTTAGGTAAATGTAGCAGCTAATTCTCTGTTTGTCTTTGCTACAGGTCTGAAGAACTGTTGCCGACTACAACAGTGCCAGCATTCCAACTTTATTAAAACTACCAACATCTTAAATGGACTTTCCTGTGGTGGTACCCTTATAAAATGGATGACAGCTACATCAGTTTGCACATTCTAATCACTTTCCAGTGTCACAAGAGATTTTTACGTATACATAATCTAAGTGTATGCAACTGGTAAAACCAGAGCCTACATCCAGTATTACCAGTGAGAGACATTGTTCATCTACCAATGTTGTACATGTATGAAACCTGTACTGTATACTGCAACAAACCCCATACTTCCTATTGGAGAGTACAATAATGTAAATCATAAAAGCACCACTATTTTAGCATAATAAAAGAAAGTCCAAAGAGCTCCTATATAGACTACTCCAGATAACTTTGCTTCATTGGTATTTGTAGCTTATTGTAACTTTTTTAAAAAAGAAAACAGGATCATCATTGTATTGTACAAAAGCGCTTTGATTAACACAACAGCTATATAGTTTTTTAATTTTAGGATAAAAAAACCTGTGGAGACAGTGAACTAGTGTCTTTAAAATGAGTCCTTTCAGTATAATGTCTGTCTAAAGACATTGCCTTTAATATCTGTTGGGAAGGAAATGTCCAGATTTTTCAACCTTTTATCGTATGTTTCCTTTTCCTTGTTTACATAGGGAACAATGTTTATAGTTGTGTGTACAGTGGGGGTCTACAACAAGAAGTGTATATTTTAAAACAATTTTTTAATGATTTAACAATTTTTTGTAAATCATTTTTGGGCTTCTGCAGCTGTAGATTCTCACTGTGAATTCCCTTGCTTGCTCATGCATAAGTGTATTTGCAATACCAAATATACAGGTTTAGTACTTTTGCCTGTTAGTGATTGTTTTACATGTGTAACGTTTTGGTTGAGATGTTAAATGGTGGACGAGTACTGTGGATGTGAATGTGGGAAGTAATTTTAATCATGTGTAATTGGTCCCAAGGCCTAAGTTGCAGTAATTACCTTTTTGCAGATTTATTTAACAATGCCTTGTTGCTTTGTATGCATTGTTTGGATGTAAAGATTGCGTGTAAAATCCAACAGGGAGCCACAGTATTTAAATTGACAACCTAATGTTACAACTGCTTTGAGGTGGCCAAATGTAAACTAAAAGCCTTAATTAAAAGTGGTGCAATTTTGTATGACTTAGCATCAGTAGTTCAATAAATTTGGATTGCCATGCAAGGGCTTGCATTATAACTACCTGTTCTGTAACAGATTGTTTTGTGTAATGTTTTAATGATCTCATTAACAAAATGTTAACATGATCCAAAGAGCAGAATTTGTTCTATAAAGAACCTAAGTCAGATTTATACATCTCTAACCTCTTTTACCATTGACCCAATTGGTATCTCAGCTCCATAAGCACAAGCCAGTATAGCCAGTGGTGAAACATTGTGGGAACAGTAGTGTAAATATTTGAAGGATCTCCCATTGCCTATATATCTAAGATAATCATGGCTTTATACTACTAAAGGTACCTATGATTTATTTCAATAGAAATTTTGCAGAATTTAAACTGTATCCACTGAGAAATATGAATATTCCATGGCTGGTGCACTGAAAAAACCAACATAATAGGTTGATTTTCTCTCTTGCCCCAGAAAGGAGAGAATGCATAACTAGATCTTTATCATATTTGGCTCCTCATTCCTTCCAGTCATTTCTCTTCTTTCATCCTAGATAACCATTCTGTTTCTCTTTAACTCTTTCTTTTGTGCCTTATCTGACTGCCTTGTTTTCTTGAACTATCCTTAGCTCCCAGGCTTTTTTAAAGCTAATGGATTAAGAATCTGTGATTGTAAGATATTCACGTTTTTTCAGAATTCTGATTATCTGCTTCTATATCCACCCACTTTTTTCCACGGCAAATATCACACTCCTCTGTAACTTGGTCTGTCTGTCTATATATGATTTTCTACAAAATTGCAAGAAAAATTACCTTTTTTTGACTCATGCATGCATGCAGTGTTAGAAATCTATACAGTATAAAACACTTAGAAATTTGAAAAAACTTTAATTGCTTACCTGTAGAGGCAAGATTTAATCTAGTTTTATAGAAATGAATAACTTTCATAATTTTGGCACAAATCCCAGGTGCTTTGATTTCTTGCTCAGGAACTAGGTGAGAGTTAGTGCAGTGGTTAAAGCATCAGGCTAGAGAGAACTCAATAGACGTTGAGTTCTAGTCCTATCTTAGTCACAAAGCCAACTACCGTAGATGACTGAACTAGTCACTTTCTCTGAGCCCTAGGAAAGAGGCAGTGGCAAACCTGAAAAATCTTGACAAGAAAACTGCAGGAACATACCCAGGCACTCTCCAAGAATCTTAATATGATTGAATGGAAGCGGGGGAGGGGGGAACGTAAGGTATACCATGGTTCATCAGTTCCCTGATATATTGACCCTTCCATGTTTATAGATGAGAACTCAAATATTACTACTTTCAAATCAAAAGTTACTATGATGAAAAAGTGAGTTTCCTTTCAAGCACTGCAGAGAATAATTGTTAACAATAATGCTATGTTCACTGTCAGAATCACTTAACCTGACATTGGGGCTTTACATAATATACTTAGGAACTACAGAATGGATGTGATAGCAAAAATATCCATCAAGCAAATCAAAGCAGGACATGGTCATTCATGGTCAATTCATTCTTCCAGGACAAAATATAAGCTTAAAAACAATAATACATTTGAAGGGAATCCAATGTGAAGTTTGGTTTCTTGAGAGTCACCACTTACTAGACCCGAGAAAATGAAATTTCAAACTTTATTTCCAAAACTTAAAACAAATTGCCACATCAAAATACATTTTTTAGAGTCCAAGATGAGAGATTGTATGGTGTATTATTTCTTGGCCAAGAGGGAAGGGTTTTATACTTTTCTCCCAATTTATTTCCTCTCACCAATCTTCAAAGACAGAAACAGTAGATGAACACCCACTAGTTCCTTATCAGGGTGATCATGGTTTTTGGAAATGATATTAGCACATGATCTAATCTACCCATCATTTTGAATTTGAATTCACAAAATCCAGCCTATATTCCAATTTGAACTGCAGTGTATACACTAATAGCATCCACTATATCAATACTTCAATATTTTAATAGTCCCCTTTAGAATAGGGTATTGTTCCCCTTTAGAAGTGTGAAGGAGATTCAATGTCTACATTTATAAGGCATTGTGAGATTAGTAAGTGGCTTCTTTCAAATAAAGCAGTGTTTCTC